>PGTU02014795.1:0-10667 GCA_002896215.2 Cicer echinospermum
TATTATACAAGTACAATACACTTAAAGTATGAAACATAATGCAAGAAAAATCTGTAACTATTATGGATTTCTATAGTAACATTTCCATCTTTCTATTGTGTTGTTTGAGCTTTGTCAATTTCACGGGGTTGAATGTAATCTAAACAAAACAAAAAAACAAAGAAAAAACATTAGTCATGACACACTAAACAATAATTTGGACATTGAAATTCCAATTAAATTTTCTCGTTAATGGTATATTATAGATCTGTTGTAGCGAAATATCACTAGAAGGGGGGGTTGAATAGGGATTTTGCTGTTAAAAACAATTTTTAAGTGTTTTAAAAACTATCCTCTTGCAGAGGATGGCTGGCTCGAGGATGGGATTTTTAAATCGTTAGATCTAAGCTGAGTAAAAGAGTAGGAGCAGAATATGAGGGACACACACACAATTTTATACTGGTTCACCCAAAGATGGCTACGTCCAGTCCTCACACCCTTGTGAGATTTCACTAACTTTCAAACAGATCAATCCTCAACCCGAGGATGATTACAAACTGTGTATTATCAAGCTTCACCAAGCTTACAATCAATTTCCAAATATTTCCAAGCTTCACTCACTAGGAAATTACAAAGTAGAATGAGAGTGATTGATACTTAATACTTTCTCAAAAGATATACAAAGATATAGTGTAGGATCAAAGAAAGTAATAAGAGAGGATGTGATTTGCTTCTTGAAAGCTTTAAGATGCTTGATCTTTTTATGCAAGTGTGTTGTGTCTCTTCCAATGGAGAGCTTGTATGCATTTTATAGAGATCCAAGCCCTTGATGACCGTTGGAGCTCATTTTCAAAGGATCCAAGATTTTCATCAAAATTACAGAACTGCCACTCAGCTTGTTAGGCTTAGGCAGAACCCATCCTCACGCAGCATAGCTTTGATCTTGACATGTCCTTGCTTTTTCACTTTAATCAGAGTGCAAGGCTGTTTCTGAGCTGCATTTTTCGAAGTCTTTAAGGTCTAGGTTGGCTTCATCTTTTGAGGTGATGTGGACATGAGAGAAAAAGCCACTTTATGACATAGGGCTGTCATACTCAGTCCGAGGATTAGATCTGGCAGCAACATGTTGTCTTCCATTTTTTGGCTTGTTTCAAGTGTGCCTTTTGCTAACTTGATTCCTTATGAAGTAAAACGTCAGCCCATTTAATGTTAAGATCTTGACATTTGCACATCTTGATTGAGGTTGACTTTCACTTTTGCTAGCCTTTCCTTTTAGCATATTAGATTTAGGTCATATTTCACCTTTTCTTTTTGACCTTTGACTCTTGCTTTGAATGCTTTGCTTGATTCATGTTTGACATGAGAACAATGAATAAACACAATGATCGTGTTGAGTAAATCAGATTGTTCAGATTGGAGATATTCAATATTGCAGCAATTTCCATCCTCGGTTTCAGCATTTCCATGCCTCACGGAGGGTTTTTCCATCCTCAAGCCAAATCACTTTTCCTCTTTCTTTGCCTTAATGATTTAATGACTAGTTAACTGTAAATGAATACACTCAAGAGCACATGTTAGTCATTAACCACAATCATTAATCTCTTAAGTAATTGTTATCATTAAAATATCATTGAAGAGATTTTGGTTCACGATCTCCCCCTTTTGATGATGACAAAATTCTTCTAGATTATGATTTTAAATAAGACAAGATAAAATGTTTATGCTCCCCTCAATGTTATGTGTAATAATTTTTAAAACTAAAAACATTACTTCCCCCTAGATGTATGCCAAGAGTGTGAAATAAACATGATCTAATCATACAAATGACATCATGATAATTAGATAATAATTTAAAGAGTTGGTTCAACAAGCATAAACATGACATGGTTCATAAGCAACACAGGCAATATCACAACATTTTTAACATAATGACATAAACAGACAACATAAACATAAAAAACATAATCATTCATTCTCCCCTGAATTTGGCAGCAGCAAAAAGAAATAACAACATATTTAATCTGAGAGGCTGGTTCATCTTGATGAGGATGAAGAGATGGAACATCAGAGGTTGGCTGGGCCTTGGTAGCTCAGGAGGATGATCTCCAGGAGCAATAGTAGGAACCAAGTGTTTGTAACCCATCAAGTGAGCCCAACTGATTCTGAAGATGATGAGCTTCTGGTCTTCTTCCTAATTAATTTAGGAGTTTCATCTCTTCGTGTTTTCCAATCCTTGTGCAGGAGCCGAGCCTTTAGGGCTGGTCATTGACACTGGAACTCTCTATTCTGAGAGCTCCAGCCTGTCCTTTGACTGGTTAGAAGTTGTGGCAGTGAGAAGGAGTCAAGGGAATAAACACACTGTAACCTCAGGGAGAGTTAAGCAGTTTGTCAAAGTTTCAGCAGGAGGAATTTGTTGCGAAAATCTGGTGAGGGATAACATCTTCATCACTGCACAGTGGGAGGAGAAGCATAGGCACATCCGTTAGGAGATGAGGTAAGATAGATTCAGATCAAAATATAACTCCTCACATCTTCATTGTTGAGGAAAGCGATTTGAGGCATCCTCAGGGATAGGATCGGCTTCACGAAGGTGGAGGTCAGTTGTGGATTGTGTAGACTGATTGTTGTGGGGACAAGTGAGCAGGAGAAGAGTAGGATCAGGAAGAGTTACGCAGTGGAGAGGTTGGTAGTGGTGATGGTGTATCCTCAGGTGGAGGATGGGTGGTTCAATCTTCAGAGTTTGAGAAACAGAGGAAGAGAGTTTTTCTTTTCTTTGAGACAGGACGATCATAAGTTTGGAATCTTCATCTGTTTTATTTGCTTCATAGAAAAAAGTATTGTTGAAGTAAGATGGAATGGTTCATCTTCAAATGGGATTTTGAGAATTTGAATATTTTTGTTAAAATCATTCATAGGGAGCAGATCGCTCCCAAAACAACAGCATTCAGCATGAGGTGAAAATGACATGACCAAAATGAAGAGGAGCTACAGTAATCACATGATGAATAATCATCAGATCCATTTCTGTGACTTTCTCAAAACGCCAGCCTGGGAAGTGAGGAGTGGACACAAGATGTTGTGAAAGATGCGACACAGGGGGACGAGGTTGGAGCGCCACTAATGGTTTAGGAGTTTGATGAGGGTGTTTTGAAGCACAAAGGTCTAGTGATACACACTGTGAATACCATGTCTCAGAATAGGCAGTGGGCTAGAACTCATCACGTATGTCAAGTATTTGACAATAAAAAGTGGTGGGATTAATTTCCATATGAACCCTTTCAGTACCATACTGAAATTATTTTCATTCCTTTAAGTCCTTTTTCAAATGCGGCATAGAAGGCCCTTACTAGACGTGGGTACTGGGGTTCATTGAAAGTATTGAAGGAAGAGATGTTGTCCAGCCAAGTTGTTCAAACATTTTGTATAACTTCAATGTTGAATCCTCCTAACGTAGTTAATATCAACAAGATCAATGATTTTTCCATTTACTACTGACTTGGTTTTTGGCCATTTTTGAAGTGTAGACGATTCTAACTTCTTCCGAGTCAACAATGAAGTGTTGGCCTAGACATTTTGTGGATGATGAAAGGGGTCTTGATGAAAAGTATTTGTGGTCTTTTTTGGGAGGTTGGATAGTAGTTTTGGAAACTGATTTATGCAGGAGGAGGTTGTTGGTGGTTCAACAGGAGGAGTGGTCTCCTGAATCATCAGAGTAATGACATGAATCGTGTTGTCCTGAAGGCATTGCCTTGTTGGTCGACAAGGCTCCAGAATGATTCTGAAGGAGCGCCTGGAAGAGTGGAGGAGAGGATTTTATTGACGATTTTTGGAGAGTGGAGCTTTTGGATGGTTGAGATGAAGAAAATTGGTGTTCATGGAAGTTTCTTCATATTTGGTTTTCTCATTAAGTCTGACTCAGTGCTTGAGTAGACATCTTTAGTTTTTCTCAGGTTCTTGGCAGGATTTTTACTTTTAACAGATATCTTGAATTCAGCCATGATGCAGGAGGTGAGGGAAGAAACTGTTGAGTGATGAACGGTTTTCTGGGTAAAGGTTGATGAGAGAAAATGATAGAGGGATGGGAACAAAAGACGAGGATGGAGTGAGCAGATGAGAACGTGTGAGTAACCGTGAGAAAACGTGAGGATCGTGAAAAGACGTGAGGAGACAGGATAAATAATGGCGCCGTATGCCTAGAGCTAGGGAGATGATGGATGATGGATTGGACACATGGGCCGTAAATACATTTAATGCATGGCGTGAAGCACGGAGGCATGCGCCACGCGTGCTGTCAATGGGAGAGAAGACGTGTGCTTTTCTTCTAGCTTCCACGTCAGGAGTGTTTACACCAAACTTGGACATTCCGTCTCTGATGGTTTTCCTATCCTCTCAAGTCCTAACTAAAAAGTAAAATATTTAAAAGGCAACAGATTTTTATAAAAAAAAAATAATAATAAATAATAAAATAATAATATAAAATAATAAAGAGCATCACAAGATAAATCAATTAACTTTAGACAAATTAATAATTGAAAGTTCATCCATAGATTTTTTGAACCTATCCTCTTGGAGAGGTTTGTAAAAGATATCTGCTAATTGATTTTCAGTGTCAATAAAATTCAGTCTTAAATCCCCTTTTTGCACATGATCTCTTATAAAAATGATGTTAATTTCAATGTGCTTTTAGATCTAGAATGTTGAATGGAGATTTTAGAAGATTTATGCACTGTATTATCACAGAGGATGGCGAATTTTGCGTACCTTAGCGAGTAATCCTCAAGCTGATTTTTATCCAGAGCAGTTGTGAGCACATTGAGCGCTGATACATACTCTGCTTCAGTGGTTTGAAGAGCAATGACTTGTGTTTTTGCATGACCAACTTATTAGAGATTTAGCAAGAAATTGGCAATCACCACTTGTGCTTTTTCTTTCAACTTTTCTCCCGCGTAGCTCGGCATCAACAATAAGCTATAGGTCAATTGTTGAAATTTCTTGTACCAAATTCCCAGATTATAGTACCAACAAGGTATCTAAAAACCTTTATTACAGCTGTGAGATGAGATATCTTTAGAGAGGATTGAAAACCTTGCACAAGAACCTCGACTGCAAAGACTATGTCCGTCTACTTGCTGTTAATACAGCAAGGACCTATCATCCTTTGTATTCCTTTTAGAAATAGGAGTTCCTTCATCATCTTTGTGGAGTGAGGAGGATGGGTGCATTGGAGTTCCATTACTCTTGGCAGAACTCAGTTGTATTTTTTGAGCAAATCCTTGGGGTATTTTTCTTGTGAGATAAAAATACCATCCTCGTCGTTGTTTGATTTTTGTAAACCAAGGAAGAATTTTAATTCCCCCATCATACTCATCTCAAACCGCTTTGCATGATTGAGAAATCTTCACACATTTTTTCATTTGTTGGATCCAAATGATATGTCATCGACATATATTTGAACAATCCAATAAATCTTGTTTCAAGAGTGTTCTTGAAAGAGTAGTATCAATCTGTCCTCTAATGAATCCATTTTCTTTTAGAAAAGAACTTAACCTCTCATACCAAGCTCTAGGAGCTTGCTTTAGACGTAAAGAGCTTTAGAGAGTTTGAACACATGTTTGGTCGTTGTTTCATCTCAACCCAGAGGTTGCATGAACATACACTTCTTCATTTAAGAACCCATTCAAAAAGGCACTTTTCACATCCATTTGGAATAGTTTTATACCTTTATGAGTGGCATAAGCTAAGAGGATTCTTATTGCTTCAAGTCTTGCTACGGGTGCAAACGTTTCATCATAATCTATTCCTTCTGTTGGTTGTGTGCTTGTGCCACTAGTCTTGCTTTATTTCTAATGACTTCTCCATCCTCATTTAGTTTGTTTCTAAATATCCATTTTAGTTCCAAATCACCGATTTGTCCAGGAGGATGGGTTACAAGATTCCATACCTTGTTTCTTTCAAATTGTGAGAGTTCTTCCATCATAGCTTCAACCCATGATTTGTCACCAATAGCTTGATCAATTGTCTTTGGTTCAACTTGTGATATCATGGCCATGTTGGAAGTATTTTCCCTTAGAGAGTTTCTGGTTCTCACACCATCTTCTGTATTCCCAATGACCAGATCAAGAGGATGATGCGTGACTGTTTTCCATCCTCTTGGAAGTTGTTGAGATGTTGGATCAGACCATTCCTCTGCGTGAGGACCGCAGGACTTGTGAGAGTATTTTCATCTCTTCATTTATTACCTTTTTCTCTAACACAAGTCATCAAACTCATAAAATAACAGCATGGATTTCTCCACAGTTGAGTCCTAAGATATATATTCTATAACCTTTTGACGTTGTGGAGTATCCTAGAAAAATTCCTTTATCAGGATTTTTGATCAAACTTTCCCAAATTTTCTTTATTATTTAGAATGTACAATAACACCCAAATATGTGAAAATAGGAAATATGTGGGTTTTCTCCTTCCATTAATTCATATGGAGTTTTTTTCAAATGTTTCTAATGGATGGTAGCGATTTGAAATATAACAGCGGTATTTAAGTGGGCTTCGGCCAAAAAATATTTTTCAATGTTGGCTTCATTTTAAAATAGTTCTAGCATTTCTTGTTAAAGTTCTATATTTTCCTTTCAACAACCCCATTTGTGGGGAGTTCTTGCACAGAAAAGTTGTGAGATATACCATTTTCTTCACAAAGATTTTTAAAAAGATTCCATTTTTCAAAATTCACCTCCATGTCACTTCTCACCGAGACAATTTTTGAAACCTTTTTCATTTTGAATCTTTTTGCAAAAATGGTGGAATGCCTCAAAGGCTTCATCCTTGTGTTTTTAAAAATAGAACCCAAGTAAAACGGGAAAAATCATCAACAAGTACAAAAAGCCATACTTTTTCCACTAAGACTTTGGAGTTTTGATAGGACCAAAGAGATCAATGTGAATGAGTTCAAGAGGATGATTTGTTGAAAAAAGTTTAGGAGTGAAAACTACTTTTAACTTGTTTCCTTTCACACAAGCCTTCACAACTTTGTTCTTTTCAAATTAATTTTTGGAAGACCTTTTACTAATTCTCTAATTTGCTAATTAGAAATAGTTGTTTAAGCTTGTGTGACCGGCTCGGTTTGTGCCAAATCCATTTATCTTTTTCAATGGAAACAAAACAAGATTCAGTAGTAGGTAAATCATCAAGATAAAGTTCATATAAATTCTTTTTTCTAAAACCGGAAAAGAAAACTCTACCCGAGGATGAGTGTTTAACCTCACATAGAGTTGGCTTAAAAAATAACTTCAAAACCCATATCGCACAGTTGACTACATGCTTAGGCAAGTTATGTTTCAAGCCATCCACATATTGAACATTTTCAATTTTTGCAGAATTATTTCTTACCAATAATACCGGTTCCTTTATTTGAGCTTTATCATTATTACCAAATGTGACTGATCCTCCATCCTTTATCTCCAAAGACATGAAGCAATGCTTATCTCCCGTCATATGCCTTGAGCACCAATGTCCAAGTACCAGGCTTTCTTTTGTTGATTAGAGGATGAACCTGTTTTAGAGTTTAAAAGAGACTTAGGTACCCATATAGCTTGGTCCTTGTTGGTTAGTTTTTGCCTCTTTTGAGGGATATTCCTTTTATGATGGCAAATAGAATCATGGTGCCCATGTTTACCACAGAAATGAGCATGCTGCCTTTTTCATTGTTAGCTTTCTTTCTTAGCATGACATATTTTGGAAGTATGCCAAAGTTTTTGCAAAAGGTGCATTTAGGCCTATCCTCTCGTTTTTTAGGCAAGAAAAAAGTTTTCATATAATTTTTGTTTTTTGAGAGCTTTTAAAACCAATTCCAGCCTTGTCAAATTTTCCAGATTGGACCCCATTATCTTTTGAAATGTTTATGTAGATTTGACAAAGTTGGAAATATCATTTTTTTAGTTCCATAACTCAGTTTTCAAAATTTCCTTTTCTGTATCCTCGTCAGGGATGCGATTCAAGAATTTTTTGTTTTCTCAGGAATTTTGAAAGTGAGATTGCTGCAACTCTTGAATGATTTTAACATATTCATCATTCTTTTTCTGTAGCTCTTCATTTTGTTCTTTATCTCAACAAGTTGGGATTTTTGAAACATGCATTTTTGAGATAAAGTGTATGAGTCATTTAAAACAGGCTATCAAATTCACTTCTAATTTTTTCACATTTGAACATAGATCAGAAATACTTACCCTTGTCATTTCTGATTTTTGTCATGAGACATAGGTTGGCCCTCTTCTTCCTTTTCTTGCTCGAGATGACTCACACTATCATCCCAAGGTGATCATCATGGGATTTGTTTTGTATGGGAATTTCTCTGAGTTCCTTTGTTGAGAGGACACTCAGTTTTATAGTGTCCCATCTTGTTGCATCCATACAAGTATAATTTGACTTTTGTCAATTTTTTCTTTTTGAGGAGGTCCTCTATTCTGTCCTCTTCTGTTTAGCATCTCTGGATTTTTCTGGAATCAGAACGAGGTCATCCTCATCCTCAGACAGAGGATACTCTGCACTTTCCTTTTTGTTATGAACACTCATTTTCTTGGAGCTTCTTCTGTTTGCTGGTTTTAGAGCAATCATTCTTCCCTTTTTGTTTTGGTTATCAGCCAATAACAATGGTTCATGAGCTCTTAGAGAGTTCCAAACCAAATCTTCTAATTTTCATGTTGGTCAAAATCGTTTGCTTCTGTAACGGCAGTTACCATTGGTCTCCATTCTTTTGGTAGACTCCTTAGGAATTTTTTCTTATCCTTTCTGAACGGAGTATACCTTTCCAAGAGATCTCAAGTTATTCAATATGATGGTTAACCTTTGAAGAACATTTCATCAATGGTTTCATCCTCCTTCATTTCGATAGTTCGAAATCCCTTACTCCCTAAATCTATATCTTCTTCTTTTACATGACTTGATCCTTCATGATGAATTCTTAGAGTATCCCATAGCTCTTTAGCATTTTTGCATTCTTCAACTCTGCCATACTCTCCCTACACAAAGCACACGTTAGAAATAAATTGAGCTTTAGAGTTTAGGAGTACCTTTTGCATTTTCATCAGCCGTCCATTGTGCTTGAGGTTTCTCATCGAGGTTGCATCTGCGTTGTTGCGTCTAATGACATGATCTCCATTTTCCACCACATGTTGTTGTTTTGTGATATGAGAAATAGCATCATTCTTGCCTTCGCAATGATAGTATCTGTACCATCAAAGTAGAGCGGTCGGCTGGATGATCCTCCTTCAGGAATGTACTTAGCTTTTGACATATTTCTTTTTGATCTTTTCTCTACACTGGTTAGGTGTATTTTTTTAGAGACCTTGCTCTGAGCCAATTGTGTAGCTAAATATCACTAGAAGGGGGGGGGGGGGGTTGAATAGGATTTTGCTGTTAAAAACAATTTTAATGTTTAAAAACTATTCCTCTGCAGAAGATGGCTAGCTCGAGGATGGATTTAAATCGTATAGATCTAAGCTGAGTAAAAGAGTAGGACAGAATATGAGCGGACACACACACAATTTTATACTGGTTCACCAAAGATGGCTACGTCAGTTCCTCACACCCTTGTGAGATTTCACTAACTTTCAAAACAGATCAATCCTCAACCCGAGGATGATTACAACTGATGTATTATCAAGCTTCACCAAGCTTACAATCAATTTCCAAATATTTTCCAAGCTTCACTCACTAGGAAATTACAAAGTAGAATGAGAGTGATTGATATTAATACTTTCTCAAAAGATATACAAAGATATAGTGTAGGATCAAAGAAAGTAATAGAGAGGATGTGATTTGCTTCTTGAAGCATTAAGATGCTTGATCTTTTTATGCAAGTGTGTTGTGTCTCTTCCAATGGAGAGCTTGTATGCATTTTATAGAGATCCAAGCCTTGAATGACCGTTGGAGCTCATTTCAAAGGATTCCAAGATTTTCATCAAAATTACAGAACTGCCACTCAGCTTGTTAGGCTTAGGCAGAACCCATCCTCACGCAGCATAGCTTTGATCTTTGACATGTCCTTGCTTTGTTCCACTTTATCAGAGGGCAAGGATGTTCTGAGCTGCATTTTTCGAAGTCTTTAAGGTCCTAGGTTGGCTTTCATCTTTTGAGGTGATGTGGACATGAGAGAAAAAGCCATTTATGACATAGGGGCTTTCATACTCAGTCCGAGGATCAGATCTGGCAGCAACATGTGATCTTCCATTTTTGGCTTGTTTCAAGTTGCCTTTTGCTAACTTGACTTCCTTATGCATTAAAACGTGCAAGCCCATTAAATGATCAGATTTTGACATTTGCACATGCTTGATAGGTTGCTTTCACTTTTGCTAGCCTTTCCTTTACATACTAGATGTAGCCATATTCACCTTTTTCTTTTGACCTTTTGACTCTTGCTTTGAATGCTTTGTTTATTCATTTTTGACATTGATATACAATTGAATAAACACAATTATTCTGGTGAGAAATCAGATTGTCCAGATCTGGAGATATTGCAGCAATTTCCATCCTCGCGATGGTTTTCCATCCTCACGAGGGTTTTCCATCCTCAGGCCAGAATTACTTTTTCCTTCTTTTTGCCTTAATGATTAATGACCTATTAACTTAAATGAATACACTCAAGAGCACATGTTAGTCATTAACCATAATCATAATCTCTTAAGTAATTTTGTTAT
>PGTU02014798.1:0-16843 GCA_002896215.2 Cicer echinospermum
TATATATTTTTTTTTAAAGTAATTAAAAACGAACAAAGATTTAAATCAGAAAATGCCTTTGGATAAATAATTGAGTCATTATAATTTACAAACAGCGGAAGAGTTTCTCAATTATAAATCCAAAACATTTACACAACAACAAATGGTACATGGAACCCATTCAAGTAAAAAGTCAAACTGACAATATTAGTATAAGTACAGTTTTCCAAACTAAAAATACTCCAATCCAAAAAGAAGGACACCTAGTTCCTATACATCATCCTAATCTGATCATCCTACCAAAAAGCTATACACCCTGAGTATCTCCACGCGCCCCGTGAGATCCTCCTAATGTAACTGCAATCACGCGTCCCATCTCCATTCCCGTCCGTAGGGTACGAACCGGTAGGATCGTCCTGACTCTCATCTGAGGGCAAAGCCCAGATTTCACAATAATTGTAAAGGGTCACCAACCGAAATTAACAGATAACACATAACATTTAAGTTTTAAATGCACAAAATAACCTTTCAACTAAGCATGCACCTTAAAAGGATTTTCCATATGCTAAAAGTTCATATAATGCTTGCCAATTAACAATGAACTCAAAATGAAGTTCTCAAACCATCAAGTAATACATAACTGACCAAAGCATTGATAAATCAATTGAGCAATCGATTATCTAACTCAAAATAAGGACTTTTGCTGAGCCAATCGATTGCCAAATCGATTTGGTCAGTTCTGCTGAGTTTTGCATGACCAAATCGATTTCTAAGTCGATTTTGTCAGTTCTGATGAGTCCCTGTGTTGCCAAATCGATTTCCAAATCGATTTTGCAGTTTTGCTGAGTTCCTGCCTCTCTGCCAATCGATTTCCAAATCGATTTCTTAAAAGATTTTGAAAGATATATTTATACAATCGATTGGCAATCGATTAGGTTAAAATAGTGAACTTCCTGCAACTCATCCAATCGATTGGGAAGTCGATTTCCCTGATCGTTTTTCCAAAAATTCATGCATTTACTCAAGTCATTTCCTAATCAAACTCATATCTTAACCCTTAGCAAGTACAACGCGATTACCAAGACAATTTGGGATCTCGATAACCCATCATTACTTAACACAATTAATCAAACACATAACACCTTAGCATTTTTCAACGCAATTACCACGATAAATCAAATTCAATCAAATACGACTCGCGCGTGCCAAGCACCCTAATGCAATGCGTATATGCCAAAATGCATGGACTCGGAATTCCAAAACCAAACCCTCCTCGAGGGCTGTAAATCATAATGTACCGCCTATCGCAGGCCAAAAGTACCAATTACCAGTGCCACCTATCACGGGTCAGCACGATTACTAAATCGCGTAAATCATAAACGTTACCACCTATTACGGGTCAGTACAGTTGTACAAGAGTGTCACCTCATCAACACGATTTACTAAAAGAAAAGCTGGAATCGTAAACGTACCGCTATCACAGACCAGTACTGTTTACCTAGGTGCCACCTATCACGGGTCAGCACAATTCACAAAAACGTAATCGTAAATGTACCACCTATCACGGGTCAGTACAGTTTACCAAGGTGTTACCTATCACGGGTCAACACGATTTACCAAAAAGTAAATCGTAAACGTACCACCTATCACGGGTCAGTACAGTTTACCAAGGTGTCACCTATCACGGGTCGACACAATTTACCAAATGAAATGCATGAGGCATACACATACCCCATTCACAACAATCGTTAAAGCAAATGCAGATATTAAAAGATTCCCCATTTTTAATACTCATTTAACTTAAACGACTTTCAAACAACATTAAATAAATAAGTCATTAAGAGATTCCCCGTTCTTAATACCGATTTATTATTAATGATTTTCAAAACAAAACGTTAAGCAAACAGTCATATTAAGAGATTCCCCATTCTTAATATACTTTTGACTTAAACGATTTTCTCACAAAACATTCAGTAAACGAGACATTAAGAGATTCCCCATTCTTAATACTCATTTACCGAAACGATTTTCAAAACGATAGTTAAGTAACCGAGACATTAAGAGATTCCCCATCCTCAACGCCCAGTTAAACTTAAACCTTTCCTCAAAAGCACATTAAGTAAACCGAGGTATTAAAAGATTCCCCATTTTTAATACTCGTTTACTCTAATGGTTTTTCAATTCCACAGAAACAACGTCAATCATACTCTCACATTCAAACCATAATTCACAACAACCACACCCAATTAACAAACATCAAGTACGGACACGCCAAATACAACGACACAAATCAAAGCAACATAACACCCAGATACATCAAATTTCATTTACTCATAATCATACACGAAATGACATTCAAATTCATTTACCACGAACATTCATCATTATAAACAAAAACCTAACTCTAAGGTTTTACCCATAACGCACTAGTTTCGTTTTCCCCAAATCGATACATTTAACCCTAAACAAATCCTTCCCACACAACCACAGATAAGTCCCTAATGCAAACTAGAAGTTTGGAAGGAGCCCTTACCTCAACGTTCAGCTTTAATGTGCAGTTTCCCGGTACGCGAGTAATTTCGGTAAAATATCCGCTCGCAACTTCGCCTCCAAATAGGTCTCCTAGCACCGTGCATGGTAGTGAGCAACCCTTCCCTCTTCTGACTTCTTCGGCGAAATGAATGTTGGATCTTGAAGAAATGGAGGGGTTTGTGTTTTTGATCTCAAAAACCGTTTTTCTTCGTTTTCGAATCAAGAGGAAGAGTGAAGTTGGCGAAACCTTGATCTACTCTCACCCACCTTGGGTTACTAGTTTTGAAGAAAAGAAAGTGACGAAAATGAGAATGGGAAAGGAGGGAACTTTTGGTTCACGGTAATAGAGAGGAAGAAGATTGAAAATTCCAATTTTCCTTCCTTTCTTTTTCTTTCCTTTGTTTCCTTCTTCTTCCTCTTTTCCTTCCTTTCCTTATATACTCTTTTCTTTCTTTTCCTTTTCCTTCCTTCTAGTTTTCTTTTCTTTTTCCTCCAAACAAACATATATAAATATAATAAAATATAACTTAACAAATATATCGAAATATCCTAGATATTTGTTAAATTACCGTTTCACCCGAAACGCATTAAATTTCCGTAAAGGATTTCACCGCAGTTAATTTTCAATTTATTATCGACGAGAAATTTAATTGGCATCAAATGTCGTTTTTGATTATAAAACTCCGAAAATATTATTAACTTTGGCTTAAAAGCCTCCGAGCCAAAATCCAAAATACACCAAAAACACATAAATGGGTACTTTAAAATTATGGGTCTTACATTACTCCCCCCTAAAATTAGCTTCTCCTCGAAACTATGCATCGATAAATAACTCTGGGTGTTGTTCTCTCATCTTGCTTCTCCAATTCCCAGTCGCATCTCCAGTGATTGGGTTCCAAATCACCTTGACCAACGAAACATCCTTGGTCCTCAAACCGCTTAATCTTCCTGTCATCAATTCTCACGGGTGGGTACTTCGAACGACAGGTTATCCTTTAGCTGGATTGTGTCTGGTTCGATCACGTGAGATGGATCTGCGAGATATTTCCTCAACTGTGACACATGGAACACGTCATGAATATTGGACAGTATTGGAAGTAATGCAATCCGATAAGCAACCGGCCCAATTCGTGCAGAAATCTGATATGGTCCAATGAATTTCAGAGTCAACTTCTTCGATTTCAAGGCTCTACCTACTCCAGTAGTAGGTGTGACTCTCAGAAACACATGGTCACCTGTTCGAATTCCAAAAGTCTGCGACGCTGGTCCGCGTAACTCTTTTGGCGATCTTGTGAAGTCTTCATTTTTCTCCTTGATCTTCCTTACTTTAGCTGTGGTCTGTTGCACCATCTCTTGGTCCGACAATCATATTCTCACCGTCTTTATACCAACACAAGGGCGTTTGACACTTGCGCCCATATAAAGCTTCATATGGTGCCATTCCAATACTTGCGTGGAAACTATTGTTGTAAGTGAACTCAAATCAACGGAAGTACATCATCCCAGCTTCCCCTTCATCTAAATACACATGCTCTCCAAGATTACTTCCGAGACTGATTCGTCCTTTCAGTCTGCCCGTCCGTTTGTGGATGGTAAGCTGAACTCATCGTAGTTCGTTCCCAACGCTTCGTGCAATGCTGTCAAAAATGCGATGTGAACTTCGGATCACGGTCTGATACAATGCTCGATGGTACCCTGTGTAACCTCACAATTTCAGCAATGTAGATCTCCGTTAGCTGATCTACCTTATAGTGGTGTTACCGGCAAAAAGTGAGCAGATTTAGTCAGCCGGTCCACTATCACCCATATAGAATCATTCTTTCTCCTTGTCTTTGGTAATCCGGTTATAAAACCCATGAAATGCTGTCCCACTTCCATTCAGGTATATCTAAAGGTTGCAACATTCCCGCAGGTCGCTGATGTTCCACCTTCGCTTTCTGACAAGTTAGACAAGTGATACATATTCCGCCACATGTTTCTTATTCCTGGCCACCAATAATTCTGCCTCAGATCCTGATACATCTTTTGTTGCTCCAGGATGAATACTCAGCTTACTCTTATGCGCCTCTTCTAAAATCGTTTTCCGCATAACTGTAATTTTCTGGTACACAAATCCTACCATTACATCGCAAAATATTATCTGCCCCAATCTTGAACTCAGTCGTCTTCCCTTGTACTATTAGATTCCTCTTCTCCTGTATTAAGACGTCATCTTGAGCATTCGCAATGTCTTCAAGTAGTCCACTCGAAATTTTAATCATTCCGAATTTCAAAATTCCCGGTGCAAACTCTACGTTCAAGTGTAGGTCTCTAAAAGCTTCCCACAACTCTTGTTGTCTAGCCATGATTAGTGAAGACACCGATACACTTCTTCTGCTCAACGCATCAGCCACTACATTGGCCTTCCCAGGGTGGTACTGCAGTGTGAAATCACAAAGTCCTTGAGAGTCTCCATCCATCGTCTCTGGCGCATGTTCAACTCCTTCTGATCAAACAAATATTTCAAACTTTTATGGTCGCTGAACACGGTGAACGTGCACCCATATAAATAGTGCCTCCAGATCTTTCAATGCAAAAAAACAACTGCGGCAAGCTCCAAATCATGGTAGGATAGTTTTCTCTCATGAATCTTCAATTGTCTCGAGGCATAAGCCACAGCTTTCTTGTATTGCATCAGAACACATCCTAACCCTTGGTGGGATGCATCACAATAAACTTCATAGGGTTCTTCTGATTGCGGCAATACCAATACAGGTGAGATTGCAATTTTCTCTTTAGTAACTGGAAATTTTCCTCACACTTCTCCGTCCATGCGAACGGTTGATCTTTTCTGGTAAGTTGTGTCAATGGAGCCACAATTTTAGCAAAACCCTCGATAAACCTCCTGTAGTACCCTGCCAGTCCTACAAAACTCCGTATGTCAGTGACCGTCTGAGGCTGTTTCCAAGCAAGAACCGCCTCAATCTTAGCCGGATCTACAGCGATTCCTTCCTTGGTTATCACATGTCCCAAGAAATTCACTTCCTCTAGCCAAAATTCACACTTCGACAGATTGGCATACAATCGCTTCTCGCGTAAAATCTCAAGAACTTGTCGTAAATGTTCTCCATGCTCTTCTTCAGTCCTCGAATAAATCAATAATATCATCAATGAACACACCGAATTTATCAAGGAATGAATTAAAGATTCTGTTCATGTAGTCCATGAAAATTGCCGGTGCATTGGTAACTCCAAACGGCATAACTAGGTATTCATAATGTCCATAGCGGGTTCTGAAAGCTGTTTTCTGAATGTCTCCTTCCCTTACTCGAATCTGATGGTAACCCGACTTCAAGTCAATCTTCGAAAATATCGCGGCCCTCTCAATTGATCCATTAAATCATCGATTCGTGGCAAAGGATAACGATTCTTAATAGTTGCCTTGTTAAGCTGTCTATAATCCACACATAGGCGCGAGCTTCCGTCCTTCTTCTTAACTAGCAAAACAGGAGCTCCCCATGGTGATACACTTGGTCTGATGAAATTTCTTCTCCAACAAGTCTTCAATTTGGCCTTTGAGCTCATTTAATTCCAATGGCGACATTCGATAAGGTGCCATTGAAAAATAGGTCCCGTTCCTGGGTGCAAATCAATGAAGAATTCCACTTCTCTTACCGGTGCAATCCTGGAATTTCCGTTTGGAAACCACATCCCGATACTCATTGACAAGTATCACATCTTCTATGTTCACACTTATCTTTGCCTCCACATTGGCTAGAGACAAAAACTCATGAGTCCCTTCACTTAGCGACACTCGGAGTCTGTTAGCAGCTAAATACCTAACAACTCTTGGTTCGGGGAAAAGAACCAATTTACGAGCACAATCCAAGATCACATAGTGATAAGACATCCAATCCATACCAAGGATGACCTCGAGTGATTGTAGCGGTAAACAAATTAAATTAACCAAGAAATCCCTATTATGTATAGTCATTCGACAATGTAAACATGCTGAATTTACGGTTAAGGTCTTAGCAGGTGTGGACACAACCAAATCAAAAGGTAAAGCAGACACAGATAACTTCAAGCGATTCACACAGTCCATAACAATGAAAGAATGGGTTGCCCCCGAATCAAAGAGTGCAGTTAGAGTGTTACCTGCAATCTCACAATCACGTTGAATCAGATTACCAGATGGATTCCCCTCTTCAGCATTCACACAATAAATGCGTCCTCTAGCAGTAGGACGGGTAGCCCTAGCTACGTTCACCACTGGTTCCACCTTTGGAGCCGTGCAATCCCTTGCCATGTGCCCCGACTTCCGACAATTGTGACAGGTGGGGACGTTAGCGGTACAAGCACTAGCATAGTGTCCTTCTTCCCCACATCGGAAACATCGAAGCACTTGCCCCAATTGCCTCCCGAAATTCTGGTTCCCCGGGCGACTCTGCCCACCGTTGTTATTCTGTGGTCGATTATAAGGTTTAGCCACTTGCTTTCCCCTGTTCTGATAATTCGCATCGACTAGGGCCTCCCGAATTAAAATTCCTTACTCGGCTAGCCCTCTTGTTTTTTCATATCTTCCACTTCTCTACATTTCTCCACCAGCGCTTGGAAACGTTGAATTCCCAAGGGTAAGACAGAGTCTTGAATCTCATACTTCAGTCCGTCTTGGAAGCGATGGCACATGAATGGTTCATCAAATTTCTTCACGGAAGAACCTGAAGTGCCTCGATAGTGATTCAAATTTAGCAGCATACTCGCCCACAGTCATGCTCCCCTGGTGAAGTTTCAGAAAGTCGTCACCCAGTTTTAGTCCTGGTACTCATCGGGAAGTATTTGTCTAAAAACTTCCTTTTAAACGATTCCCAGTTCACCTCCTCGTGGGCTGCTCCCATCAATAACCTTGCACTCCTCCACCAGTACTCAGCGTCCCCCAACAGCATATAAGTGGCATAGCTGACCTTCACTCCCGCCTGACAATTTATCATTTCAAAGATTTTCTCCACTTCTTGGATATATTGATCCGCCTTCTCTGAATTCTCATCCCCTTGAACTTAGGAGGATTGTAACGACGAAAGTCTTCTAACCCTCTTGACTCTGCAGCACGGATCTCTCTTCCCCTCTTTTCAAGATCCCGTTGAGTCTTGGCAGCAGTCTGTCCAGCGACAGAAGCAACCATGTTATTCATAGCCTCCGCCATTTGATCATTCCTATTAGCGTTGGCTCTCGGAGCGTCATTCCTTCTTGGCGGCATGGTTTCCTATAAAACCATTATCAAGTAGAGTCTTAACACTACTTCAAATAATTCCAAACTAACGACCGACTATAACAACACAATATAATTATATTGGACTTGACAACTCAAGTCACCTAAACCGACACATGATCAGATGACAACTCCCAACTTAAAGGTCGACCTACAATCTATAACCAAGGTTCCACAACTCCCAAAGAAAACCAAACCTATGCTCTGATACCACAATGTAAACACCCGTTTTTTCAAAGCGAGGGTATATTATTTTTTTTTAAAAGTAATTAAAAACGAACAAAGATTTAAATCAGAAAATGCCTTTGGATAAATAATTGAGTCATTAAATTTACAAACAGCGGAAGAGTTTCTCCAATTATAAATCCAAAACATTTACACAACAACAAATGGTACATGGAACCCATTCAAGTAAAAAGTCAAACTGACAATATTGGTATAAGTACAGTTTTCCAAACTAAAAATACTCCAATCCAAAAAGAAGGGACACCTAGTTCCTATACATCATCCTAATCTGATCATCCTACCAAAAAGCTATACACCTTGAGTATCTCCACGCGATCCTCCTAATGTGAGATCACGCTCCCATCCTAATGTAGGGTACGAACCGGTAGGATCGTCCTGACTCTCATCTGAGGGCAAAGCCCCAGATTTCCACAATAATTGTAAAGGGTCACCAACCGAAATTAACAGATACACATAACATTTAAGTTTTAAATGCAAAAATAACCTTTCAACTAAGCATGCACCTTAAAAGGATTTTCCATATGCTAAAGTTCATATAATGCTTGCCAATTAACAATGAACTCAAAATGAAGTTCTCAAACCATCAAGTAATACATAACTGACCAAAGCATTGATAAATCAATTGAGCAATCGATTATCTAACTCAAAATAAGGACTTTTGCTGAGCCAATCGATTGCCAAATCGATTTGGTCAGTTCTGCTGAGTTTTTGCATGACCAAATCGATTTCTAAGTCGATTTTGTCAGTTCTGATGAGTCCTTGTGTTGCCAAATCGATTTCCAAATCGATTTTGGCAGTTTTGCTGAGTTCCTGCCTCTCTGCCAATCGATTTCCAAATCGATTTCCTAAAAGATTTTGAATGATATATTTATACAATCGATTGGCAAATCGATTAGGTTAAAATAGTGAACTTCCTGCAACTCATCCAATCGATTGGGAAGTCGATTTCCCTGATCGTTTTTCCAAAAATTCATGCATTTACTCAAGTCATTCCTATCAAATTCATATCTCTTAACCCTTAGCAAGTACTACGCGATTACCACGGCAATTTGGGATCTCGATAACCATCATACTTACACACAATAATGAACACATAACACTTAGCATTTTCAACGCAATTACCACGATAAATCAAAATTCAAATCAAATACGACTCGCGTGCCAAGCACCCTAATGCAATGCGTATATGCCAAAATGCATGGACTCGGAATTCCAAACCAAAACCCTCCTTGAAGGGCCGTAAATCATAATTGTACCGCCTATTGCAGGCCAAAGTACCAATTACCGAGGTGCCACCTATCACGGGTCAGCACGATTTACTAAAATGCGTAAATCATAAACGTACCACCTATCACGGGTCAGTACAGTTTTACCGAGGTGTCACCTATCACGGGTCAACACGATTTACTAAAGAAAAAGCGGGAATCGTAAACGTACCGCCTATCACAGACCAGTACTGTTTACCTAGGTGCCACCTATCACGGGTCAGCACAATTCACCAAAAACGTAAATCGTAAATGTACCACCTATCACGGGTCAGTACAGTTTACCAAGGTGTTACCTATCACTAGTCAACACGATTTACCAAAAAGTAAATCGTAAACGTACCACCTATCACGGGTCAGTACAGTTTACCAAGGTGTCACCTATCACGAGTCGACACAATTTACCAAATGAAATGCATGAGCATACACATACCCCATTCACAACAATCGTTAAGCAAATGCAGATATTAAAAAAGATTCCCCATTTTTAATACTCATTAACTTAAACGACTTTCAAACAACATTAAATAAATAAGTCATTAAGAGATTCCCCGTTCTTAATACCGATTTATCTTAATGATTTTCAAAACAAAACGTTAAGCAAACAGTCATATTAAGAGATTCCCCATTCTTAATATACTTTTGACTTAAACGATTTTCTCACAAAACATTCAGTAAACGAGACATTAAGAGATTCCCCATTCTTAATACTCATTTACCGAAAAGATTTTCAAAACGATAGTTAAGTAACCGAGACATTAAGAGATTCCCCATTCTCAACGCCCAGTTAACTTAAACCTTTTCCTCAAAAGCACATTAAGTAAACCGAGGTATTAAAAGATTCCCCATTTTTAATACTCGTTTACTCTAATGGTTTTTCAATTCCACAGAAACAAACTCAATCATACTCTCACATTCAAACCATAATTCACAACAACCACACCAATTAACAAACATCAAGTACGGACACGCCAAATACAACGAACACAAATCAAAGCCAACATAACACCCAGATACATCAAATTTCATTTACTCATAATCATACACAATGACATTCAAATTCATTTACCACGAAACATTCATCATTAATAAACAAAACCTAACTCTAAGGTTTTACCCATAACGCACTAGTTTCGTTTTTCCCAAATCGATACATTTAACCCTAACAAATTCCTTCCCACACACCACAGATAAGTCCCTAATGCAAACTAGAAGTTTGGAAGGAGCCCTACCTCAACGTTAGCTTTAACGTGCGTTTCCGGTACCGCGAGTAATTTCGGTAAAATATCCGCTCGCAACTTCGCCTCCAAATAGGTCCCCTAGCACCGTGGCGTGGGTAGTGAGCAAACCTTCCCCTTCTGACTCTTCGCGAAATGAAGCTTGGATCTTGAAGAAACGGAGGGGTTTGTGTTTGGATCTCAAAAACCGTTTTTCTTCGTTTTCGAATCAAAGAGGAAGAGTGAAGTTTGCGAAAACCTTGATCTAACTCTCACCCAACCTTGGGTTACTAGTTTTGAAGAAAAGAAAGTGACGAAAATGAGAATGGAGAAAGGAGGGAATTTGGTTCACGGGTAACAGAGAGGAAGAAGATGGAAAATTCCAATTTTCCTTCCCTTCTTTTTCTTTTCCTTTGTTTTTCCTTTCTTCCCTTTTCCTTCTTTCCTTTATATACTCTTTTCTTTCCCTTTCCTTCCTTCTAGTTTTCTTTTCTTTTTCCCCCAAACAAACATATATAAATATAATAAATATAACTTAACAATATATCGAAATATCTAGATATTTGTTAAATTACCGTTTCACCCGACACGCATTAAATTCCGTAAAGGATTCACCGCAGTTAATTTCAATTTATTTATCGACGAGAAATTTTAATTGGCATCAAAATATCTTTTTGATTATAAAACTCCAAAATATTATTAACTTTGGCTTAAAAGCCTCCGAGCCAAAATCCAAAATACACCAAAAATACATAAATGGTACTTTAAAATTATGGTCTTACAGTGTCACTAGGCAAATTTCCAGTCGTTCTTTGTGCCATTTGTTGAGCAAGTTGACCCATTTGAGTCTCAAGATTTTTTATTGATGCAGAGTGATTTTTCTGGACGGCTCTTGACTCTTCAATGAAAGAACTTGTGCTTGTAACTAGTTTTTTCTATAGCGCTCTCCCAAGCAGCCTTTCTGGGTGGGAATTGGTTTGTTTGAGCTTCTTGTTGACCCTGAGATCTACCTTGTTGATCTCTCCAAGAAAAATTCGGATGATTTCTCCAACCAGGATTGTACGTACTAGAGTAGGGGGTTATTCTGCCTGTTGTTATTACTCACAAAATTCATCCGTTCTAGTTCTTCTACCTCATTATCATCCAGTGCTTCACAGACTCCAGTTTTATGTGCTCCTCCACAAAGGTTATAACTAGTCTGCTTTAGTAATTTGACGGGGGCCACTTGTGGTTGTATATTTAGAGCTGCCATTCCCTTCTTTATCTCAGTGGCGATAACCCCTTCCATCTTCGATAGTAGCCTTCCTGGAGCTAACCCATCCATAACATTCAATTCCATTACACCACTTGTTGAAACCACCACTTCTGTCATACAACATCATCTGTTCATATTGATGCCATGATCTCAATAATCTTCTGTGCTTCTGTTGCGGTTTTGTAATTCAAAGACCACCACCGGCTGTGGCATCCAACATAATTCTAGTGCTCGGCCTCAAGCCATTACAGAATATTTGCATTTGGGCAGTGTCGTCATAAGCATGGTTAGGACATCCGGCTAGTAAGTTTCTGAATCTCCTGTAAGTGTCACGAAGAGATTCCCCTCTTTCTGTTTGTAACCTGTGATTTCTTGCCTCTTTCTAACGAACATGGCTGGGGGGAAATATTGTTCCAAGAATTTATCCTCAAGATCATCCCATGTGGTGATGTTGTCGGCGGGGAATGAAAGAAACCACTCCTTAGCATCATCTATCAAAGAGAATGGAAATAGCTTCAATTTTCTTGGTTTCCTCAGATAAACCATCCACTTCACTGTTTCACATAATTCAAAGAAAATTTGTGAGGTGTCTATTAGCGTCTTCGTTATGTCTAACCGGCAAAATGAATTTCCCTCAACTCTCGGTATAGAGTAGGACTTATTTCAAACTTATTGACTGTAACCGGTTGGTGATGAATGGGTAGTCGAGCACGATTTCTAATTCGATTCCCATATTCTCCGAGAGTACGTTCTGGTGGTGGTGGTCGGCCATTTCAGTAAATATGACACAATACCCAAAACCTCTTCTTCCACAACTAACTGTCTTTCCCTTTGTCTCATTTCTCGAGCCGCCTTTCGATGTGCCTTTGCTGTTTTTTCAATTTCTGGATCAAAGATAAGTTCAGCTGAGGACTGGCCTCGCATACAAGGTTAGACAGATTGTGAGTAATGAAAAGTTTAAAATAAAGAAAAATAAATAATTAAGTAAAAACAAGCAATTTTGAAACAAATATTTTTTTTTTTGAAATAATAAAAGAAAAAATTTTATTGCAGAGCAAAAAATTTCAATTCAGTAAATAAATTAAATTCAATAGTGAATTGGCAATCCTCGGAAACGGCGCCAAAAACTTGATTGCGTTTCAGCAAGTGTACTGAATCGTTGCAAGTAATAATAAAACGGTAGTACCGAGTGTCGAACTCAAGGATTGCGTTTTACTATTGAATTATATTTGATTACTAAAATTGAACAAAAAGGTTCCCAAGTTGATTGAAATAATGTTTGAAATTAACAACAATAATAAAATTGATCTTTTATAATGAGAAAAATGTCAGGGATGAGTTTCACTTCGAATCCAACCTTGGTGTCTAATTTGATCCTAGTTTACTGAATTCCTTTATTGAATTATTACCGAATTCTCTTTATTATTCTTGCCCTAATGTCTTAGTGACAGAACCTTTAATTCCAAAGTAACCCCTAATTCCTTAGTGGATTTAAGATTAGAATTAAGCATTACCGTATAGAAATTCTCTTGTAAATTATTGCTTTACAACTAATTTAATTGGTTTCATGACCTGCATCTATCCCTAGACTACAAATTCATGAATTTCTCATCTCAAGCATTCGTAAAGTCCACTTCCGTTTCAAAATACAAATCGTAGAACATTTTAATGTTGATCAAGCAATAAAAAGCATTAAGCACAGAGATGAGAAAAACAATTCAATAAACTCATTCATATAACTAGAAATCAAATCAGAAAAATAAGGGTTTCATCTGGTTACACTCATCCCTAACAAACAGGGTTTAGTTACTCATGACAGAGATACAAAAGATAAGGATTAAAGAAGAATTACAAGAATGATTCATGGATGATTCTTGATAAAACTGCTTCAATGGCGTTAGAAACGGCCGTCCTTGAGTTTCTATGCTAGGGCACAAGTCTCCCAAGTTCCCCAGAGTCAAAAAGATGCGAAAACAGTAAAAAAATCTGCGTTTTATGGTTGCTGGTGCGCGTCGCGCGCTCCAGGTGCGCGTTGGCAGAGTCAATCCTGAGAAATGCGCTCCAGGACGCGCTCCAGGCGCATTTCATCTGCTGTCTGATGTATTTTTGCATTTTTCTCATCTTTTGCTTCTGAATTCGGTCCGGGTGTCTTCATGAAAGTTGTAGATATGGATCTTAGCTTTCATTATCACTTGGAATGACACTAATTGGACATCTAGAACTCCAGATATCGCTGAAATACTCCACATATGTCATGTTGATTTTTCACCAAAATTCAGCACACTGCACTAAAACAAAACGCAATGTAAAATTACGACAAATTCCTACTTAATCAACGAAATAAAAACAAAAAACATTTTATTAACTCAAGAACAAAAATCAACAAATTGTATTAAATAAACCCTTAATTAACTGATGATTGAGGATAAATAAGACTAAAACAGTGGGAAAATATGCATATGATGAAGAGTCATCAGTATATATGATTAATATTAGATGCATGTTAAACATATTCTGTGTTAGGTAATATTGTTTAAACTGGTAATTTGACTCGCATGCATTTTGGTTAATCTCTTATCAATCTACTTGCAATTGCTATCTTGTATGCCGGCAATTTAATTCTGTTGTGTGTATGAAATTGATTTTAATTTCTTAAAGAACTGATACATTCCGATTATTTCGAGGTCATAATAATCAACACAATTGTGTCTGCTCCCATTCTGTCCTTGATATAGTCAATAGTCTCCTTGCAATTATCCCTTTTCCTGATATTCTTCCCGAATGACGAGACATGGGAAGCCTTATGGATTCAACATTGGACAGATATTTAGTACAATATTCAGCAGCCTCTTCAACAATGTATCGTTCAGCAATACAACCTTCTGGTCGACTTCTACTTTTTACGTACCCTTTTAATATTTTCATATATCGTTCTATCGGATACATCCATCTTCAATAAGTTGGCCCACAAAGTTGTGTCTCCTTAACCAGATAAACAGTAAGTGAACCATTATATCAAAAAAACGATGGTGGAAAATACATTTCAAGCTCACACAAAGTAACAACAATTTCCCTCTGCAATGTCGGTAATTTCTGACGGTCGAATCACTTTACTACAAATTTCCCTGAAGAAGAAACATAACCTAGTTAAGGCTAGTCGAACTTTTTTCAGGTAAAATGGAACGTATACCTATTGGTAGCAAATGCTCTATTTAGAATATGACCATCATGGGTTCTTCAAACCTTTTTAACTTGAGGTCTTTCATACAAACAAATTTTTTAATGTTCGAGAGAGTATCCTTCTGGAACTTTAACTTTCATGTAGAAATTTACATAAACAATTTTTTCCTTTCTAGATAGAGTATGAGCGGCTGGAGGTAGATATCATGCGATTTCCTTTCTTTACTGAGCCAATTCATTTCTTATTCCCATATCGACCCAAGTCCAAATCTTGCGTTTGACGCCATCTTTAGACTTTCCTAGAACATTGAGTAACGTACCAATAACACTATCAAATACATTTTTTTCAATATGCATCACATCGAGGAAATGTCTTATATACAATGACTTCCAATATGGCAATTCAAAGAAAATTGACTTTTTCTTCCACCCAGTTTTTGACCAGCTCTCTCCTGCAAAAGGTTTGCCAAATTTATTGGTCAAACCTTGTACTTTTTCAAGTATTTGATATCCAGTCGGTGCTAAAGGAGCTTTACCTTCCTCTGATTTTCCATTGAATGCATTTCTCCACCCACGATACTGATGACTATAAGGTAAAATCTAACGATGTCAAGAAACACATTCTTCTTACAATGTTTCAACCGCATCCAATTTGTACTCTCTTCACATAATAGGACATGCACACTGACCTTTAATGCTATATCCTGATAAATTACCATATGCTGGAAAATCATTAATTGTGGCCGAACAACATAGCCCTCAATTGAAACACTCTTTCTTATACCCATCATAAAACTTCCACACCTTCTCCCATATACTTTTTAAATCTTCAATTAAAGGAGTCAAGTATACTCGATATCATTCCCGGTTGTTTGGGTCCAGAAAATTAACAGAGACAACATCATAAACTTACGCTTCATACATAACCATGGAGGTAGGTTATATATTACCAAATCACAGGCCACGTGCTATGTGAGATGCTTTGAAGACCATGTGGATTCATTCCATCAGTAGAAAGTGCAAGTCTTAGATTTCTTGACTCTATCCCGAATTCAGGATACTCGTGATCAATTTTTGCCCATTGTGGGGAATCTGCAGGGTGTCGAAACATTCCATCTCTAATTCTTTCATCGCATGCCATGTCAAGTGTTTTGAATCTTCTTCACTGCGATACATGCGCCTAAATCTTGGTATTATAGGAAAACTACACACGACTTTTGCTGGAGTAGATTCTTTCTTCTTATATCGAGAAGACATTTGCATTTCGGACACGCCTTAAGTAGTTCATATTCGTTTCGAAATAAATGCATATCGTTAGGACACGCATGAATCCTTTCGTAACTCATTCCATAGAACACAAAATCCGTTTTAGCCTCGTAGGTTCGACTGGGAAGTTCATTATCATCTGGCAATCATATCTTTATGAGTGTTATATAATTCTGTAACTTTTATTAGAGACCACCATTACTCGCTTTTTAAGTTGTACAACTTTAATATCGCTGACAGTCTTGTGAATTTTAGTATAAACCATTATATAATTCTTCTCTGCATCACTTCAACAAACTTCAAACATTTTTAGGACAATCTCGAAGATCTTCTTTCACTGCTTTGCAATCTCATCAACTCGGTCCGGCTCATATGTATTGTATCGAAGTCAGTTGAAGCATATGTCGAACTATTCCTCCAAAATTAATGTTTTCCTTTTTTTCTCACCATGTCTTAACCAACATGTGGTAGCTTTGATCAATTCCATTACATACTAGATGTCCTTCTAATTCATCTTCTCGTAACACGTTTTTTCCAAAACAACATTGTTAAACAAGGACAAACTACTCTATTTGGGATCTTTTGCATTCTTCACTAACAACTCAACAAACCCTTCCCAATTTTCATACTCTTTTGACAATCGATTGGGCTGACA
>PGTU02014800.1:0-12800 GCA_002896215.2 Cicer echinospermum
CAATCTTCTCTAACCCTTAACTCCTTTGATTTACTGTGTTGCTATATCTGTATATGTGATTAAAACTAGATGCATGTTAAACATATTCTGTTATAAGTAATATTGTTTAATCTGTTAATTTGACTTGAATGCATCTTGGTTAATTCTCATATCAATATAATAAAACTTGCTAATCTTGTATGCCACAATTTAATTTCCGCTGTGTGTATGAAATTGATTTAATTTCATAAAGAACCGATACATTCTGATATATTCCACTTATTACGAGGTCATACATACCAACAATTGGCCTCCGAGCCTAACTTTTCGAGAGGTAACACTCATAAAAGCACTATGGCCTCAAACGATTTTCTGGGAGAAGGCGCATCGTTAGCAAGACCTCCAGCTTTCAATGGAACAACTTATATGTACTGGAAGCACAGGATGCTAATCTTCTTGGAAGCCAGTGGCATAGACATCCTTGACGCTGTTGAAAATGGTCCATATATTCCCAGATTGCAGGAACGAATGACTCCAATGATTTGTCTCAAGGCCTGAGCCGGACTGGTCAGATGATGACGAAGAAAAAGGTAGGTTATAATTGCAAAAGGCTTAAAGAACATTATAACATATTGCTTTTGTGCAGAAAGAATTTTTAGACGTGTACAACTGCAAGTCCAAGCAAAAAAAATGTGGGACATTCTTCAAGGAACACATGAAGGAACCACAGACGTGAAAAAGAGAGCTCGCGTAAACACACTGGTGCACGAATAATGAATTATTCAGCATGAAAGGGACGAATCCATTAGTGATCTGCAAACCAGATGTCACACACATTGTGAATATCTTCATGCATTGGGAAAGCAAGTGGATAACGGAACAGTCAGATTGGAAAAATTATGAGATGTCTAACGCAAAGAATGCAGCCAAAAATAACAGCCAGTAGCGAAATCTAAAGATCTAGAAGATGACGACTGCAAACTTTGTTTGGGAACTAAAGAGAAGCATGAAATGGAATTAACATCGGCTGGATGGAATCAGAAATGGAAAAGCCGCAAAAAAGAAAGGACTATCTCTGAAGGTTTCAAGCTCAGCAATCGAAAAAACCGAATCAGATAGCTGCTCAGATAAATCAGTAGTGAATCTAAAGAGCCGGAAATCGGCGTTGCTTGTCAAGAAATTCAAGAAGTTTCTGCAAGAGAAAGACAACAAATTCGAAAACCCTCTAGCCTCAAAAGACACCTGACACAGTAAGACCATTACATGCTATGAATGTGGTAAAAACTGGTCACATAAGTCAGAATGCTACAAACTGCAAAACAGAACAGAGCTACAAAATCAAAAGCAAGGAACCAAGTCACCAAAACCAGAAAGCTTATATTGCTGGAAATGATAACGATGAATCCTCTGCATCTTCTGATGAAGAAGAAGTCAATTTGTGTCTCATGAGATACAGATTCAGGAATCAGAAAATAGGTTAGTTCACAATCTAATCCCAACATATATGAAATACAAAGATCGCTTTCAATGAACTGCATGATGATTATGTGAATTCCATAAAACAGTTGTTAAGCACAAAGAAAATGCTTGAACAAATGAATGTTGAACATAAAGAAATTAAAAATTTATGTGAACAACTGAAAAAGGATTCACAGGAAAAATCTGCAAAGTGCATTGAACTTGAAAATACTGTTGCATCATTAAAATCTGATTTATTAAATTTTGCAAATAGTAAAGATAAGCTTAATGTCATACTTAGCAATCAAAGACATGTTCATGAAAAATCTGGTTTAGGATATACACCAAATATGCATGTCAAAAGAAAAAATAAAAACAGATCTGGTATTGGTTATATGCAAACCAGAAATGTCAAACATGGTCAAAAAACTGCTATTGCTAAGAGTATGTATGACATCTTTACTAAACCAAATAAAAATTCATCCTTTGATGGCAGATGTCATTTCTGTTGCAGAAAGGGAAATTTTGTGTCTAATTGCAAATTTAAAAAATTAGCCAATCAAGGATGGAAGTTAGTTTGGATAGAAAAGAAATCTGTGTTTGACACTAACCAACCAGGACCCAATTTAAATTGGGGACCTAAAACAAAATTCTGATTTTGTATTGCAGGTGTGCTTGACATCCACGAAACACTCATGGTATTTAGATAGCGGATGCTCAAAGCACATGACTGGTGACAAATCCAAATTCCTGTCCCTGACATTAAAGGAAGGAGGCTTTGTCAAATATGGTGATAACAACAGAGGAAAAATCATTGGAGTTGGTGATGTAGGCGATGAATCAACTGCAGTAATCAAAAACGTGCTATATGTTGAAGGATTAAAGCACAACTTACTGAGTATAAGCCAACTATGTGACAAAGGTTTTCAAGTAAGTTTTTCATCACAATCTTGCATTATTGAGCATAAAGATGACAAACACATAAAGCTGATTGGGGACAGAATTAACAACATCTACATGTTGGATTTCAATTCTGTACCTAGTGCTGTATGCTGCTTGTTATCCAACTCAGATGAAACATGGCTTTGGCATAAAAGAATTGCTCATATACACATAAATCATTTGATAAACTTGTCAGCAAACAGTAGTCTTAGGTCTACCAAAATAGGAAGTTCTCTAAAGATAGACTGTGTGATGCAATGATGCTGGTTAACTGTCTATAGAGGTTAAATAAGAGACATGAGGAGATGCCAACTTAAGAATTTAGGGGAAACCTGTATGGCATATGTGCATGATTAAATTCTAAGGATTTACTTTTTAGCTCATCATGTTTTCAAAAAGTTTGCTGCTTTAGTACAAAATGTGAATTCAATATAATATATGATATTGGAGAGTGAATTCTGATCTATTTCAAAATTATTGTGATTCAAATGAATCAACCACATCTATTCAGCTCCTAGACACCACAGCAGAAATGGGGTAGTGGAGAGGAATATAGATCCTTAGAAGAGTTAGCTAGGACCATGCTTAAGGACTCCAACCTACCTAAGTACTTTTGGGCAGATGCAATTAGTACAGCCACCCATGTTGTGAATAGAGTTCTCATTAGGCCCCTGCTTAGGAAAACACCCTATGAGCTTTACAAGGGTAGAAAACCAAACCTGTCCTACTTTAGAATCTTTGGTTGTAAATGCTTTGTTTTGAACAATGGCAAAGAACACCTAGGAAAGTTTGACCCTAAGGCAGATGAAGGTATCTTTTTAGGATATTCCCAAACTAGTAAGGCCTATAGAATCTACAACAAAAGAACAAAAACCATAGAAGAGTCAGTTCATGTAAAGTTTGATGAATCTTTTACAGAAAACTTGAACAAAACTCCTTCTAAGGTTATTGATATTTTGGATGATGTTGTAGAATCTGAACCACTAGAACAACCTATAGCTGACCCTCCAACTAGTGCAGAACCTGTAGAACCTATAGAAACCTGTGAGTTGCCGTAAGGAAGGGAAGTTTCAAATCGAAAACCAACCCTTAGACACATTATAGGTCGATATCTCTAAAAGTGTTTGCATAACTAGGAGAAAGCCTTAGGTCAGGTGTTTTTGTATCTTTACAGGCTTTGTAATCTCAGATTGAACCTAAAAACATTAAGGAAGCCCTTTTAGATAGTGAGTGGATACTTGCTATGCAAGAGGAGTTAAACCAGTTTGAGAGAAACAAGGTGTGGAACTGGGTACCTAGGCCAGAGGGTAAACATGTTATAGGAACTAGGTGGGTGTTCAGAAATAAGTTAGATGAGAATGGTGTGATAACTAGGAATAAAGCCAGATTAGCTGCAAAGGGTTATAGTCAAGAGGAGGGAATAGACTTTGATGAGACCTATGCCCCAGTAGCTAGACTAGAAGCCATAAGAATTTTATTGGCTTATGCATGTATCATGGACTTCAATCTATATCAAATGGATGTGAAGAGTGCCTTTCTCAATGGAGACCTCCAAGAGGAAGTCTTTGTTAGTCAAACACCTGGTTTTGAAAATCCTGATTTGCCTAACCATGTGTATAAACTCTCAAAGGCCCTCTATGGGTTAAAACAAGCTCCAAGAGCTTGGTATGAGAAAACTCAGCACTTTCCTCATTCAACAAAATTTTTCAAGAGGAAATGTTGATAAGACACTCTTTACAAAAACTACTGAAAATGACATCTTGCTGGTCCAAATTTATGTTGATGACATAATTTTTGGATCAACAAATGATAAACTTTGCAAAGAATTTGAAAATTTAATGAAAGGTAAAATTTGAAATGTCAATGATGGGTGAACTGTTATATTTCTTGGGATTTCAAAATTAACCAAAGCAAGCAAGGCATTTTCATTAGTCAATCTAAAATATTGTTCTGATTCGATAAAGAAATTTAACTTTGATATAACTTAAGTCCATTGTTACACCCATGAGTCAAGGAAATATCTTAGACCGAGATGAGAAGGGTAAGCCTGTAGATGTTACTAGATTTCGTGGTATGATTGGATCTCTGCTCTACCTTACAGCAAGCCGACCAGATATTATGTTCAGTGTTTGTATGTGTGCAAGGTATCAATCGAATCCGAAGGAATCTCGCCTCAGTGCAGTAAATAGAATTTTCAGATACTTAGTAGGTACTAAAAGTCTTGGTTTGTGGTATCCAAAAGGTTCAACTTGTACTTTGGTTGGTTATTCAGACTCAGACTTTGCTGGTTGTAAACTTGACAGAAAGAGTACTTCAGGAACATGTCATCTGCTTGGTAATTCTCTAGTGTCTTGGTTCAGTAAGAAGCAAACAAGTATTGCATTGTCTACTGCAGAAGCTGAATACATAGCAGCTGGGAGCTGTGTGCTCAAATTTTGTGGATGAAACAGCATTTAATGGACTTCGGTGTCGATTTGGGAACAGTGCCGATCATGTGTGATAACACAAGTGCTATCAGCATAACCAAGAACCCAGTAATGCATTCAAGGACAAAACACATTGAGGTAAGGCATCACTTCATAGAGACCACTTTCAGAATGGAGTTATCAAACTTGAGTATGTGAACACTACCGAACAATTAGCTGATATCTTCACAAAAGCATTGCCAAAAGAAAGTTTTTTGAACATAAGGATGAAACTAGGGATCATTGATCCTAGTGAAGTATGAGTTTTTGTTGATTCTGGTACTTTTCAGTAATGTTTTCCAGTTAAATCGATTTGGAAATCGATTACCAGCTTGGTAAATGGTTTATAAAATCGATTTGGGAATCGATTACTTTAGCCCAGGATTCAAAATTTCAGAAAATTTTTTTTAACCTTCACGAGCATCGATTTGGAAATCGATTAGCTAAGTGTTCAACTTTAAGACAATCGATTTGGGAATCGATTAAGTAAAACTGGAATTCGATTTGAACATCGATTTGAAATGTGACCGTTACTCCAAAGTTACTAGCCGTTGGAACTTCATCATTACTGAATCGATTGAGGATTCCCAGCAACGGTAACCTAATCGATTGGGAAATCGATTTACTAGGTCAAGAGTATAAATAGGAACAGTTCCAAATCTATTTATGCACTCTGTTTTCCAGATTTTCTCTGCTTTTCTCCTGCGTTCTTCATTCTTCTGTCTCTGCATTTATTTGAATCTGCATTCTACACTCTACTTACTTCGAATCTACACCAAATTGTTGATATGGCCCGTGTAAAACAGACTCAAGCACGCACTCCATCTCCATCATCTTCTTCCACCAGTGAAACACCATCACCACCCCCAACTTTGACAAAAAGAGTACCCATCCCCACTCATAAAATACTTGCAAAAGATAAAGGAAAAGCTCCTGCCCCAGTCCAGGAAAAGTCGAAGAAACGGAAGGAACCTCCTACTGAAAAGCTCATGGCTGATGCCATGAAAGAGATTACTCAGAAAAGGAAGAAGAAGCCTAATTCTTCTCCACCTCCTAAGAAAATCTCTGCACCCAAGGAAAAGGAGGTACAACCATCCCTGTCTACAGACTTCGCAAAAAGGAAGATTCATGAAGCTAGAACCATGGATTTTGAATATTTTGATGTTGTGGAATTCACTTTTCAGAACCACCTTAGGTTTCATGGATTGGAGAATTTTCTGTCTTCTACACTTGACAGCTATCCAAGGCTGATCAGGGAATTTTATTCTACATTTAAGATGACTGAAGAAGGTTTTACTGCTTCAGTTAAAGGAAAAAGAATTACAATGACTTTTGATGATTTCTCAACTTTATCTGGATTGCCTTTCTACGGCAAATCTATTGATGGAAGCACAGAAGCCGACACTGCCGATGAAGGTTGGGAAGAAACACTTGATAGGCATACCGCAGTTAAAGACCTGATGGTTGATGGGTTTGTTGAATCGATTTCACTACCCATTGGTCAGATGAAGGTTCAACAGAGGATGTTGATGTATGCTTTGACGCGTATGCTGGTTCCACGATCGGGAAATCATGCAGTAGTCCAGAAGTTGGACATCATACTGCTGTGGGGCTTATCCAAAGAGTTAAGGATGAGCTGGTGTTGGATTGTGCTAAGGCACATGTTGGAAGCATCTCAAAGCAAGCTGATGCTGCCTTATCCACAGTTGATCACTAAGATTCTCAAACACTTCAAGGTCTCATTTGGAAATGAGGAATCTGCTAAGACGACATTGGTGTTTGGTGAATCAATTGTGAATCAGATGCAGTTGAAACGGTTACATGGTAAATGGATAAGACCTCAAGCAGCTGCTGACCCTGTCCAGCCCCAACCTCAACCTCAGTCTCAGCCTCCACCAGTCACTGAATCTGCTACTCCTGATTTTGTGAACAGAATATTGGAATTCATTGAAGCTCAGATGGCACACAATGCCAAAGTGTTGGAATCCAGACCAGATTAGAAGTAAGTTTAAGGACTATGCAAGCCTCCTTGAACTCTGTTGTTCAAGATGTGGATGCGATTCAGACACACCTTGGCATCAAACTGTCATTTGAAGACGTCGCGGAGATTGGTCGACAAGCTGCAGATGAACCTAACCTAAACCCCCTAGTTAACCCTGAGACTCACGGTGAGGAGACACCTGCTGAGGTTAATACAGCGGTCTCAACCTCTCCCTTAGATGATAGTGAGGACCAGCCCACACTAGGTGATTAGGACCTTAGGTTTCATACTGTTTTGCTTTGACCTGTCATAATTCTGTGATGTATGATGAATTTTTTTTATAATGCTATATCTTTTTGGCTTAATCATCTAAAGTTGCTCATTACTTGGCATTGATTGATTTTGCCTTTATACATGTAAACTTCATTGTTTCTGATGCACTATGTTATATGTTTCAAACCCAATGCATATGTTCTTTAACATAGGGGGAGAAATTGTTTCTACCTTTTTGACTTAACTGACAAAGGGGGAGAAATATTATAACTTGACAGTTGCATTATGGATGTTTTATTTGCATGTTGTTATTGCTTTGGCTACTTTATGATATAGTTTGCTCTGATACTTAATAACAATTAATAATGTAGTTTATAATACACTTATGCTTGTTGATTTGAAATGCTCAAGTTACAATTGTATGAATTGTCAATTTATGCCAAAAAAGGGGAGATTGTTGGATTTTGATCCTTTGATTCCTAATTTTGACATAATTAATAATTCAACAATGTTCATACAATACATGATAAATCTAATATTTGAATTGAGCAAGATTTCAGGAACAACAATCAAAATCCTACACACTTGGAATAGGTTGCTTGGAACACAAGAAATCAACAAAAGTTGATTTTGACTGAAGCAAATCGATTGGGAAATCGATTTCATGACAAGGGTGTAAGGAAACACAACTGTTTGTGTTGGTATAATCGATTGGGCAATCGACTGACTAAATTAGAAATTGAAAATGCACAAGTCAGTAGATCCAGTTTTGAGGTAATCGATTGACAAATCGATTATACATCTCACAAAGTAAACCTGATTGAAATACATTTGATTGGGGAAATCGATTGGACAAGTCACAGTGATACCCCAGTTTTAAGGGTAATCGATTGGCAAATCGATTACTTAAAAATCACTTGCAAAATAACTTTTCCTGTGACATACAAATCGATTGGACATCTATGTTGTAATATTTCAATCAAGTTATATATTTGGTCGAAATCGATTGGGAAATCGATTGAACAAATCCCAGGTAAGAACGTTTTCAGACAAATACATACAAATCGATTGCACGTCGATTAGTATCAAAAATAGCTGAGTCACTGACTAAACACAATCGATTGGCAAATCGATTGACAGAACCTTTTGAAAACCCAGTGAACTCTGAGCGTTGACTCAAATCGATTTTAAGTATTTGTTAATCGATTATGAAGACTTGATAATCGATTTACGCAAATCGATTGATATGTGTTTCAGTTGGGAACATAACATCTGCAAACGATTACGAAATCGATTCATATCAGTCCTTAACATAATTACTGAAAATTATTGTTTAAAGAATCGATTGGTAAATCGATTGGCTTATATAGTTTCAGATTCAAGAAAAAACAAGACACACGATAATCGATTGCAAATCGATTAGACTGTTTTTCACTTTATGAAATCGATTGGTAAATCGATTGATTCATATGTTTTTCAGAAACTATATAAACTGTCTTCAATCTGTCTTTCAAAGAATATAATATGATAATGATATCAATCTGAATATACTTTGAATATTCTTGATATACAATAACACTTGGTTAATACACTGAGATTACTTTTTCAGATCAAAAAGAAAAAGAAGATTAATCAACAATCAAAAAGATAGCTGGAAAAGTGATCTTGAAAGACAAGGGTTCTCATTAAACAATCTTTGAATATCCAGAATTGTGGAGAAGCCGTATTGACCAAGATTGAGACGACTACTTTTTGTTCTTTTTTAATTCTGTTTGTAATAATTCATTGAAACAAAAACGAAAGCAAGGAAAATCCAGCTAGAACTGGTGACTACTTTCTGGGTTGAGAGTGCTCAACAAGAAAAGAGTTGACTTTGATTCTGTGTTGGTGTCGAGTTCACAAGGATCAGAGGTGATCAATAGGAAAGAATCATTAAGATAGATAGGTTTCGGGAGGAAACTGGACAATCTGTAATTGTATTCTTCTATTGGGAGAAGAAAATCTGAAATCCGTTTGGATTTGCAGACTGGATGTAGTGTTTGTCAAGTTGACACTGAACAGTATAATTCTTTGCAATCTTCTCTAACCCTTAACTCCTTTGATTTACTATCTTGGATATATCTTGCATATGTGATTAATGTTAGATGCAAGTTAAACATATTGCTGTGATAAGTAATATTGTTTAATCTGATAATGTTGGACTTGTATGCATCTTAGTTAATCTCATATCAATCTAATAAAACTTGCTAATCTTGTATGCCACAATTTAATTTCCGCTGTGTGTATGAAATTGATTTAATTTCATAAAGAACCGATACATTCTGATATATTCCGCTTATTTAGGCATAATTTATTTTGTGTTATGGTTACTTTAGGTCATTTTTCTTCTGCCCAACGGTTTTTTTCTTGTCCAATTAAGGTGTTTCACCAATCTTTGGCTCCAATAGGTAGTGTTGTGTCATTGGATGAACATTTAGGTCATTTTTTTGCCTCCCTTAGACTTATTCTTTTCTAATTAGGGTTTTTTACCATTCTTGTGCAATACAATAAGTTAATTTGTTTCTTGGCTGAACATTTAGGTCATTTTCGTCCTCCTAGGGCTTATTCTTGTCATTAGAGTTTTTTAACAATCTTTTACACTCCACATACGTTCATTTGTGTCATTGGATTAACCATTTTGGTCTTTTCGTCTTCCCTAGGTTATCTTATCAATTAGGCTTTTTACCCAATCTTGTGCTCCAATATGTTCGTGTGTGATTGGATTAACTTTCAGGTTTTTTCGTCTCTTAAGGTTTACTCTGTCCAATTTGGTTTATTTACCACCATCTTGTGCATCCACATAGGTGTGTTTGTTTCATTGATAACATTTAGGTCATTTTCGTTCCCTAACTTTTTTGTCTATTTAGGGTTTTTTAACCAATTCTTGTGGCATGCATTAGTATAATTTGTGTATTTGATCACCATTAGGTCATTTTCGTCACTAGTCTTATGCTTGGTCCATAGGGTTTTCTTTTTTTACCAATCTGGTGCATCCTATAAGTGTTTGTTTGTGTCATTGGATGAACATTTTAGTCTTTTCGTCCTCCCTATACTCTTCTTGGTCCAATTAGGGTTTTAACCATCTTGTGCGTGCATAGTTCATTTGTGTCATGGATTAACTTTAGGTCATTTTTCAACCTAGCCTATGCTTGTCAATTAGGGTTTTTACCAATGTGTGCATTCGATGGTGTGTTTGTGTCATTGGATGAACTTTTGGACTTTTCGTCCTCCTGACTTTTCTTGTCATTAGGTTTTTAACTCTTGTGCATGCGGTAGTTCATTTGTGTCATTGATTACTTATAGGTAGTTTTTTCCTCCCAGGTTTATTCTTGCATCCATTAGGGTTTTTAGCAAATCTTGTGCATCCATAGGTGTGTTTCGTGTCTTGGTGAACATTGAGGTCTTTCGTCCTTCTCTAGATATTTGTCTATGTAGGATTTTAACCAATCTTGTGCATCAATAAGTTAATTTGTGTCATGGATTGAACATTTAGTCATTTCGTTCCTCCCTAGGTTTCTTGTCCAATTAGAGTTCTTTAACCAATCTTGGATCCAATAAGTTCTCGTGTCATGATAATTTTGGTTTTCCTCCTCTGGCTATTCTTGTCCAATTAGAGTTTTTAACCATTTGTGCATCCATATTCTTTCGTGTCATTGGATAACTTTTGTTCATTTCTCCTCCCTGGCTTATTCTGTCCAATTTTGGCTTTTTACATTTGTTTGTGCATCCAATATGTTCATTTTGTATTGGTTAACCAATTTAGTCTTTCGTCAACCCTAGTCTTGCTTGGTCCAATTGGGTTTATTAACATCTTGTGCATCCTAATAGGTGTTTTGTGTATTGGATGAACATTTTGGTCATTTTCGTCCCCCTTACTCATTCTTGTTGTAATTAGGTTTATTAAACGATCTTGCTGCATGCAATAAGTTCATTTTGTGCTCTTGGAATTACATTATTCAATTTTGTCCTCCCTAGGTTCTTCTTTGTCCAATGGGGTTTTTAGCATCGTTGTGTCCTATAGGTGGTTTGTGTCATTGGAATGACATTTTCGGGATTTTCGTCCTCCCTAGACTTATTCTTTTCCAATTAAGGTTTTTTAATCTTGTGCATGCATTTTCATTAGTGATCATTGGATTATTTAGGTTTCATTTTCTTCTCCCAAGGTTTTTTCTTGTTCCCAAATTAGGTGTTTACCCAATCTTGTGCCATAACTCTATTGTGTTGTCATTTGGATGAATCATTTTAGGTATTCGTCCTCTCTGACTCTTCTTGTCCTAATTAGGGTTTTTAATCCAATCTGGCTCCCAATAAGTATTTTGTGTCCATGTTAGTAAATTAGCGTCATTTCGTCCTCCCTAGGTCTATTATACTCTCAGTTCCATTATGAGTTTTTAACCAATCTTGGCATCAATAAGTTCATTGTGTCTTTCGACTGAACATTTGGGTCATTTCTCCTCTCCTGGCTTTATTCTTGTTCCAATAGAGTTAATCCTTTATTCCAATCTGCGTTGTGATTGGTCATTCGTCTCCCAGGCATCTGCCAAAGGTTTTACCAATTTGTCAGTCATATGTGGTCTAACATTTAGGCTCACTTTCTCCCCCTAGGCTATTTCAGTTCGCAATTATATGGTTATTAACCAATCTTGTGCATACCATTAGTCATTTGTGTCATGGATAACATTTAGGTCATTTTCGTCCCTCCCTAGGTTATTCTTGTCAATTAGGGTTTTTAACCAATCTTGTGATCCAATATGTGTCTTTGTGTAATTGGATGAATTTAGGTCCATTTTGTCGTCACTCCTAGACTTATTTTTGCTTTAGGGTTTAACCAATCTTTGACATCAATAGTCATTTTGTAGGTGCTATATTGAAACATTGACGGTCAATTTTCGTCCTCCCTAGCTTATTCTGCCAATTCTATTGGGTTTAAACAATCTTGTGCATCCATAAGTTCTCTGTCGCATTGAAGAACATTTAACACTTGCTAATTTTATCCTCCTGGCTTATTCTTGCCAAGAGGAATTTTTAACTATCTTGTGCTCCATTGTTCTTTGTTCGTTGGATTACATTTAGTGCAATTTTCGTACCTCCCTAGGTTTAATTTAGGTCCATTAGGGTTTTTAACCAATCTTGTGGCATCCATAGGTGTGTTTTGTTCATTGGAATGAACTTTAGGTCGTTTTTGTCCTAGGCTTATTTGGTCCAAGTAGCTTTTATAACCCATCTTGTTGCGTCCAAAGGTGGTTTTGATCATTGGATGAAATTTAGTCATTTTCGTTCTTACCCTAGTTATCCAGAACAATTAGGCTTTATTAACCATCTTGATGCATCGAAGGTGTGTATTGTTTCTGTATTGGATGAAAATTAGGTCATTTTGTCCTCCCTCACTTCTCTTCTTTGTACCCTTAGGGTTTTTTTAACAATCCTAATGTGCCATCCTATAGCTTTCATTTGTGTCCATTGGGATTACATGTTGGTAACTTTCTTCTCCTCTTAGATTATTCTTTTCCAATTGGGTTTTTACCATCTATGTGCCTCAATAGTTATTTGTGTCTTAGCAATGACATTTAGGTTGATTTCTGTCCTCCTAGGCTTATTTCTTGTCCATTAGGGTTTTTAACATCTGTGTGCATCCATAGGTGTGTTTGATTTTTTGGTTATAT
>PGTU02014802.1:0-42905 GCA_002896215.2 Cicer echinospermum
GAAATTAGGGTCTCTTTCAGATATACAGTTTCAATAGGACTGCAGGTTTTTGGCTCCTGGAAATATGTTTTGGGTGCTTTGACCCCGCTGGATAGGGCTATTGGCACCATATAATTGGGTCCTTTGAGATGTAGGGTATATAATCATGGATAATCTGGCTCCCTGCTGACAACTATAAGAAGAAAGATACCGATGTATTATACGATTCCTCATAAGAGGTTTTTCTTTTAGATAAATTACGTGGGTTGACGTTAATATATATCCGTGATAGGTGGACACCAACTAAATATTCGGTTAAATAGAAATTGTTTATTACCTATGTTAAGTAAGTCACATGTATACTTGGACAATCACGTGATAGGTGGTACTAGTTAATAATATGGTATTAAATGCACTGGCATTATTAGTTTTAAAAATTTCGGGGTTTTATAGACTATAGCTGGACACGCCGGTTAGATGAGGTTTAGTGCAAAAGTAACAGAATTACTTCTGCCGTTTCGGAGTAAACAAATGGTGGGTCTACTTACCTTTTATTCTTATTTTGGGTTCCTATTGGTTAATTAGTGCACAGGGATTATACAGTAAGATTTATGATTTACAAGGAGCCCATAAAACTCTGAAGGGAGGGTTAAGTTTTGGTTTGGAATTATTCAACGAGTTTCCGTATGCATTTATGGGACATTATATTACGGCATGTTTAGCATTAGGTGCTGCAATGGACACTGTGCACAAGTCGTTATTTTGGAAGTGTGAGTGATTAATGAGTGAGTGTAATATGGTTTTTTGATTGATGATATCGGTTGGTGAACTTCATTGCGTTGAAAATGCTAATGTCGTTATTGGCGCGGATTTGTATTGAGTTATAAGGTAGTTGTAAATGTATATGGATGGATTTTCGAGATCCAATGTTGTCGGGACCTTAACCACCCTCATAAAGGTCGGTAAAAAGCAGCCGCTAGAGAAATTGACTAGTGTTAGGATCAACTATAGTGCGTAAACTTGATATAAAAAGAAATATGATTGAGGTTATAATTCCATGAGAAAATTTTGGGAAAACTGTATATGGTTTGCAGTGGGGAAATCGAGGAAATCGATTTCCAATCGTTTTGTGGCAGTCAGGGACTGGCCATATGGACAAAACTCGATTAGCCAATCGATTTTGTAATCAGTTTCGAAAATCATTCACGAAATCGATGCCCAATCAATTGGGCCTAAGTCAGGACTTCATCCATATTCGACCAAATCGATTTGAGAATCGATTGGCTTAAAACCTGGGGCTCAGTACCCACTCAATCGATTGCTAAATCGATTGATCAGTCCAGGATTCGTTTTCTTGAAAAACCTTCACCCAATCGATTTCCAATCGATTGGCTCATCGAAAATCCTCAGTTTTATTGTATGATAAATTGCTCATGATCTATCCATGTTTGTTTATTATGTGATAATTAGGAGATCGAGAACTGCATTTTACCTTCATTTTAATTGGCCAAATGTATGGTATGAACTTTTCACATATTGAAAATTCTGTTAAGGTGCATGCTTAGTTGAAAAGTTGTTTTTGAGCATTAAAAACTTAATTGCTATGTGTTAACTGTTATTTTCTGGTTGGTGACCCTTTACAATTATTGTGGAAATCTGGGCTTTGCCCTCAGATGAGAGTCAGGACGGTCCTACCGGTTCGTACCCTACGGACGGGAATGGAGATGGGAACGCTTGACTGCAGTTACGTTAGGAGATCTCACGGGGCGCGTGGAGATTACTCAGGGTGTATAGCTTTTTGGCAGGATGATCAGATTAGGAATGGTGTATAGGGACTAGGGTCCTCTTTTGGTTGGGAGTATTTTTTAGTTTGGAAAACTGTACTTTTACTAATATCTATCAGTTTGACATCATCTTTGGATGGGTCCATGTACCATTTGATGTTGTGTAAATGTTTTGGATTTGTAATTGGAGAAACTTTTCCGCTGCTGCTTGTAATTATAATGACTCAATCATTTTAATCCAAAGGCATTTCCTGATTTAAATTCTTTGTTCGTTTTTTAATTACTTTTGAAAAAAAATATATACTCTCGTTTTGAAAAACGGGGTGTTACATTGTGGTATCAGAGCATAGGTTTGGTTTTCTTGGGAGCTGTGGAACCTTGGTTAAAGATTGTAGGTCGACCTATAGGTTAGGAGTTGTTATCTGATCATGTGTCGGTTTAGGTGACTTGAGTTGTCAAGTCCAATATAATTATGTGTTGTTTATAGTCGGACGTTAGTTGGGAATTATTTGAAGTAGTGTTAAGACTCTACTTGATGATGGTTTTATAGGAAGCCATGCCGCCAAGAAGGAATGACGCTCCGAGAGACAACGCTAATAGGAATGATCAAATGGCGGAGGCTATGAATACATGGCTGCTTCTGTCGCCGCACAGACTGCTGCCAAGACTCAACGGGATCTTGAAAAGAGGGGAAGAGAGATCCGTGCTGCAGAGTCAAGAGGGTTAGAAGACTTCCGTCGTTACAATCCTCCAAGTTCAAGGGGATGAGAGTTCAGAGAAGGCGGATCAATGGATCCAAAGAAGTGGAGAAGATCTTTGATATGATAAGTGTCAGGCGGGAGTGAAGGTCAGCTATGCCACTTATATGCTGTTGGGGGATGCTGAGTACTGGTGGATGGAGTGCTAAGGTTATTGATGGAGTCAGCCCACGAGGAGGTGAACTGGGAATCGTTTAAAGGAAGTTTTTTGGACAAATACTTCCGATGAGTACTAGGGACTAAGTTGGGTGACGACTTTCTGAAACTTCACCAGGGGAGCATGACTGTGGGCGAGTATGCTGCTAAATTTGAATCACTATCGAGGCACTTCAGGTTCTTCCGTGAGGAAATTGATGAACCATTCATGTGCCATCGTTTCCAAGACGGACTGAAGTATGAGATTCAAGACTCCGTCTTACCCTTGGGAATTCAACGTTTCCAAGCACTGGTAGAGAAATGTAGAGAAGTGGAAGATATGAAGAACAAAAGGGCTAGCCGAGGAGGGAATTTTAATTCGGGAGGCCCTAGTCGGGTGAATTATCAGAACAAGGGGGGAAGCAAGTTGCTAAACCTTATAACCACCACAGAATAACAACGGTGGGCAGAGTCGCCCGGGGAACCAGAATTTCGGGAGGCAATTGGGGCAAGTGCTTCGATGTTTTCGATGTGGGGAGAAGGACACTATGCTAGTGCTTGTACCACTAACATCCCCATCTGTCACAATTGTCGAAGTCGGGGCACATGGCAAGGGATTGCACGGCTCAAGGTGGAACCAGTGGTGAATGTAGCTAGGGCTACCCGTTCTACTGCTAGAGGACGCATTTATTGTGTGAATGCTGAAGAGGGGAATCCATCTGGTAATCTGATTCAGCGTGACTGTGAGATTGCAGGTAACACTCTAACTGCACTCTTTGACTCGGGGGCAACCCATTCCTTCATTGCTATGGACTGTGTGAATCGCTTGAGTATTTGTGTCTGCCTTACTTTTTGATTTGGTTGTGTCCACACCTGCTAAGACCTTAACCGTAAATTCAGCATGTTTACATTGTCGAATGACTATACAGAATAGGGATTTCTTGGTTAATTTAATTTGTTTACCGCTACAATCACTCGAGGTCATCCTCGGTATGGATTGGATGTCTTATCATTATGTGATCTTGGATTGTGCTCGTAAAATTGGTTCTTTTCCCCGAACCAGGAGTTGTTAAGTATTAGCTGCTAACAAACTCCGAGTGTCGCTAAGTGAAGGGACTCATGAGTTTCTTGTCTCTGGCCAATGTGGAGGCAAGGATAAATGTGATCATAGAAGATGTGATGCTTGTCAATGAGTATCGGGATGTGTTTCCAACGGAAATTCCAGATTGCCACCGGTAAGAGAAGTGGAATTCTTCATTGATTTGCACCCAGGAACGACCTATTTCAATGGCACCTTATCAAATGTCGCCATTGGAATTAAATGAGCTCAAAGGCCAAATTGAAGACTTGTTGGAGAAGAAATTCATCAGACCAAGTGTATCACCATGGGGAGCTCCAGTTTTGCTAGTTAAGAAGAAGGACGGAAGCTCGCGCCTATGTGTGGATTATAGACAGCTTAACAAGCAACTATTAGAATCATTATCCTTTGCCACGAATCGATGATTTAATGGATCAATTGAGAGGGCGCGATATTTTCGAAGATTGACTTGAAGTCGGGTTACCATCAGATTCGAGTAAGGTAAGGAGACATTCAGAAAACAGCTTCAGAACCCGCTATGGACATTATGAATACCTGGTTATGCCGTTTGGAGTTACCAATGCACCGGCAATTTCATGGACTACATGAACAGAATCTTTAATTCATTCCTTGATGAATTCGTGGTGGTATTCATTGATGATATATTGATTTATTCAAGGACTGAGGAGAACATGGAGAACATTTACGACAAGTCCTTGAGATTTTACGCGAGAAGCGATTGTATGCCAATCTATCGAAGTGTGAATTTTGGCTAGAGAAAGTGAATTTCTTGGGACATGTGATAACCAAGGAAGGAATCGATGTAGATCCGGCGAAGATTGAGGCGGTTCTTGCTTGGAAACAGCCTCAGACTATCACTAACATACGGAGTTTTGTAGGACTGGCAGGGTACTACAGGAGGTTTATCGAAGGTTTTGCTAAGATTGTGGCTCCACTGACACAACTTACCAGAAAAGATCAATCGTTCGCATGGACGGAGAAGTGTGAAGAAAACTTCCAGTTACTAAAGAGAAAATGACGACCTCACCTATATTGGTATTACCGCAATCAGAAGAAAACCTATGAAGTTTATTGTGATGCATCTCACCAAGGGTTAGGATGTGTTCTGATGCAACACAAGAAAGCTGTGGCTTATGCCTCGAGACAATTGAAGGTTCATGAGAGGAACTATCCTACTCATGATTTGGAGCTTGTCGCGGTTGTTTTTGCATTAAGATCTGGGCATTATTATATGGGTGCACGTTCACCGTGTTCAGCGACCATAAAAGCTTGAAATATTTGTTTGATCAGAAGGAGTTGAACATGCGCCAGAGACGATGGATGGAGACTCTCAAGGACTTTGATTTCACACTGCAGTACCACCCTGGAAGGCCAATGTAGTGGCTGATGCGTTGAACAGAAGAAGTGTATCGGTGTCTTCACTAATCATGGCTAGACAACAAGAGTTATGGGAAACTTTTAGAGACCTGCACTTGAACGTAGAGTTTGCACTGGGAATTTTGAAATTCGGAATGATTAAAATTTCGAGTGGACTACTTGAAGACATTGCAAATTCTCAAGATGACGTCTTAATTCAGGAGAAGAGGAATCTATTGGTGCAAGGGAAGACGACTGAGTTCAAGATTGGGGCAGATAATATTTTGCGGTGTAATGGCAGGATTTGTGTACCAGAAATTACAGATATGCGGAAAACGATTTTAGAAGAGGCGCATAAGAGTAAGCTGAGTATTCATCCTGGAGCAACAAAGATGTATCAGGATCTGAGGCAGAATTATTGGTGGCCAGGAATGAAGAAACATGTGGCGGAGTATGTATCCACTTGTCTAACTTGTCAGAAAGCGAAGGTGGAACATCAGCGACCTGCGGGAATGTTGCAACCTTTAGATATACCTGAATGGAAGTGGGACAGCATTTCCATGGATTTTATAACCGGATTACCAAAGACAAGGAGAAAGAATGATTCCATATGGGTGATAGTGGATCGACTAACTAAATCTGCTCACTTTTTGCCGGTAAGGACCACCTATAAGGTAGATCAGCTAATGGAGATCTACATTGCTGAAATTGTGAGGTTACACGGGGTACCATCAAGCATTGTGTCAGACCGTGATCCGAAGTTCACATCGCATTTTTGGGGAGCATTGCACGAAGCGTTGGGAACGAAGCTACGATTGAGTTCAGCTTACCATCCACAAACGGACGGACAGACTGAAAGGACGAATCAGTCCTTGGAAGATCTGTTGAGAGCATGTGTATTAGATGATAGGGGAAGCTGGGATGATGTACTTCCGTTGATTGAGTTCACTTACAACAATAGCTTCCACGCAAGTATTGGAATGGCACCATATGAAGCTTTATATGGGCGCAAGTGTCAAACGCCCTTGTGTTGGTATAAAGACGGTGAGAATATGATTGTCGGACCAGAGATGGTGCAACAGACCACAACTAAAGTAAGGAAGATCAAGGAGAAAATGAAGACTTCACAAGATCGCCAGAAGAGTTACGCGGACAAGCGTCGCAGACTTTTGGAATTCGAACAGGGTGACCATGTATTTCTGAGAGTCACACCTACTACCGGAGTAGGTAGAGCCTTGAAATCGAAGAAGTTGACTCCTAAATTCATTGGACCATATCAGATTTTTGCACAAATTGGGCCGGTTGCTTATCGGATTGCATTACCTCCGATACTGTCCAATATTCATGACGTGTTCCATGTGTCACAGTTGAGGAAATATCTCGCAGATCCATCTCACGTGATCGAACCAGACACAATCCAGCTAAAGGATAACCTGTCGTTCGAAGTACCACCCGTGAGAATTGATGACAGGAAGATTAAGCGGTTGAGGACCAAGGATGTTTCGTTGGTCAAGGTGATTTGGAACCCAATCACTGGAGATGCGACTTGGGAGTTGGAGAGCAAGATGGGAGAACAACACCCAGAGTTATTTATCGATGCATAGTTTCGAGGACGAAACTAATTTTAGGGGGGAGTAATGTAAGACCCGTAATTTTAAAGTACCATTTATGTATTTTTGGTGTATTTTGGATTTTGGCTCGGAGGCTTTTAAGCCAAAGTTAATAATATTTTGGAGTTTTATAATCAAAAAGATATTTTGATGCAATCAAAATTTTCTCGTCGATAAATAAATTGAATTTAACTGCGATGAATCCTTTACGGAGAATTTAATGCGTTTCGGGTGAAACGGTAATTTAACAAATATCTAGATTTTGAGATATTTGTTAAGTTATATTTATTATATCTATATATGTTTGGTTGGAGGGAAAAAGAAAGGAAAACTAGAAGGAAGGAAAAGGAAAAGGAAAAGAAAATAGTATAAAAGGAAGGAAGGAAAAAGGAAGAAAGGAAAAAGAAAGGAAAGAAAAAGAAAGGAAGGAAAATCAAATAATTCCATCTCCTTCCTCTGAACCGTGACTCGCGGCCAATTTCCCTCCTTTCTTCCGTTTTCATTTTCGTCGCTTTCTTTCTTCAAACTAGTAACCCAAGGTTGGGTGAGAGTTAGATCAAGGTTTTTGCAACTCCACTCTTCCTCTTTGATTCGAAAACGAAGAAAAACGGTTTTTGAGATCCAAACACAAACCCCTCCGTTTCTTCTAGATCCAAACCTCATTTCTCGAAGAGATAGAAGGGAAAGTTGCTCACCACCACGCTACGGTGCTAGTGAACTAATTTGGAAGCGGCGTTGCGAGCGGAGATTTTACCGGAATTACTCGCGGTACCGGAAACGCATGTTAAAGCTAACGTTGAGGTAAGGGCTCCTTCCAAACTTCTAGTTTGCATTAGGGACTTACCTGTGGTTGTGTGGGAAGGAATTTGTTAGGGTGAAATGTATCGATTTGGGGAAAAACGAAACTAGTGCATTATGGGTAAAACCTTAGAGTTAGGTTTTGTTTATAATGATGAATGTTTCGTGGTAAATGAATTTGAATGTCATTGTGTATGATTATGAGTAAATGAAATTTGATGTATCTGGGTGTTATGTTGGCTTTGATTTGTGTTTGTTGTATTTGGCGTGTCCATACTGATGTTTGTTAATTGGTGTGGTTGTTGTGAATTATGGTTTGAATGTGAGAGTATGATTGAGTTTGTTTCTGTGGAATTGAAAAACCATTAGAGTAAACGAGTATTAAAAATGGGGAATCTTTTAATACCTCGGTTTACTTAATGTGCATTTGAGGAAAATGTTTAAGTTAACTAGGCGTTGAGAATGGGGAATCTCTTAATGTCGCGGTTACTTAACTATCGTTTTTGAAATCGTTTCGGTAAATGAGTATTAAGAATGGGGAATCTCTTAATGACTCGTTTACTGAATGTTTTGTGAGAAAATCGTTTAAGTCAAAAGTATATTAAGAATGGGGAATCTCTTAATATGTCTGTTTGCTTAACGTTTTGTTTTGAAAATCATTAAGATAAATCGGTATTAAGAACGGGGAATCTCTTAATGACTTATTTATTTAATGTTGTTTGAAAGTCGTTTAAGTTAAATGAGTATTAAAAATGGGGAATCTTTTAATATCTGCATTTACTTAACGATTGTTGTGAATGGGGTCTGTGTATGCTCATGCATTTCATTTGGTAAATTGTGTCGACCCGTGATAGGTGACACCTTGGTAAACTGTACTGACCCGTGATAGGTGGTACGTTTACGATTTACTTTTTGGTAAATCGTGTTGACCCGTGATAGGTGACACCTTGGTAAACTGTACTGACCCGTGATAGGTGGTACGTTTACGATTTACGTTTTTGGTGAATTGTGCTGACCCGTGATAGGTGGCACCTAGGTAAACAGTACTGGTCTGTGATAGGCGGTACGTTTACGATTCCCGCTTTTTCTTTTAGTAAATCGTGTGTTAACCCGTGATAGGTGACACCTCGGTAAACTGTACTGACCCGTGATAGGTGGTACGTTTATGATTTACGCATTTTAGTAAATCGTGCTGACCCGTGATAGGTGGCACCTCGGTAATTGGTACTTTGGCCTGCGATAGGCGGTACAATTATGATTTACGGCCCTTCGAGGAGGGTTTTGGTTTGGAATTCCGAGTCCATGCATTTTGGCATATACGCATTGCATTAGGGTGCTTGGCACGCGAGTCGTATTTGATTTGAGTGTATGATTGAGTGATTTGGCTTTTGATTTATCGTGGTAATTGCGTTGAAAATGCTAAGTGTTATGTGTTGAGTATGGTGTGTAAGTATGATGGTTTTCGAGATCCCAATTGTCGTGGTAATCGCGTAGGAATTGCTAAGTGTTAGGTTGTGAACTTGATTAGGAATGACTTGGGTTAATTCATGAAATTTTGGGAAAAATGATCAGGGAAATCGATTTCCCAATCGATTTGAGGGAAGTCAGGGACTTGGCCATATGGACAAAATCGATTAGCCAATCGATTTTGTAATCAGTTTTCGAAAATCATTCACGAAATCGATTGCCCAATCGATCGGGCCTAAGTCAGGGACTCATCCATATTCGACCAAATCGATTTGGAAATCGATTGGCTTAAACCTGGGGCTCAGTACCCACTCAATCGATTGCCAAATCGATTGATCCAGTCCAGGATTCTGTTTTCTTTGAAACCTTCACCCCAATCGATTTCCCAATCGATTGGCTCAGCGAAAATCCTCAGTTTTAGTTGTATGATTAATTGCTCATGAATCTATCCATGTCTTGTTTTATTATGTGATAATTAGGAGATCGAGAACTGCTTTTTACCTTCATTTTAATTGGCAATGTATGGTATGAACTTTTCACATATTGAAAATCCTGTTAAGGTGCATGCTTAGTTGAAAAGTTGTTTTGAGCATTAAAAAACTTAATTGCTATGTGTTAACTGTTATTTTCTGGTTGGTGACCCTTTACAATTATTGTGGAAATCTGGGCTTTGCCCTCAGATGAGAGTCAGGACGGTCTACCGGTTCGTACCCTACGGACGGGAATGGAGATGGGAACGCTTGACTGCAGTTACGTTAGGAGGATCTCACGGGGCGCGTGGAGATTACTCAGGGTGTATAGCTTTTTGGCAGGATGATCAGATTAGGATGGTGTATAGGGACTAGGGGTCCTTCTTTTTGGTTGGGAGTATTTTTAGTTTGGAAAACTGTACTTTTACTAATATTATCAGTTTGACATCATCCTTGGATGGGTTCCATGTACCATTTGATGTTGTGTAAATGTTTTGGATTTGTAATTGGAGAAACTTTTCCGCTGCTGTAAATTATAATGACTCAATTATTTATCCAAAGGCATTTCCTGATTTAATTCTTTGTTCGTTTTTAATTACTTTTGGAAAAAAAAAATATACCCTCGCTTTGAAAAACGGGGTGTTACATGGTCCATCAAGAACTAAAAGTCTTGGTCGAAATTCATATGGCCTAGTAATTGTTGATGATTACTCGAGGTTCACTTTGACTTTATTTTTGGAAAATAAAAATGAAGCTTTTAAAGCATTTAAAAATTATGCCAAACTAGTCCAAAATGAACAAGCAACCAAAATAGTATCAATAAGAAGTGATCATGGAGGAGCATTTCAAAATGACTCTTTTGTAGAATTTTATGAAGAAAATGGAATCATCCATAACTTTTCTGCACCAAGAAAACCTCAACAAAATGGAGTTGTTGAGAGAAAGAATAGATCATTGGTAGAACTTGCAAGGACCATCCTAAGCGACTCAAGTTTACCAAAATATTTTTGGGCAGATGTTGTAATTATAGCTTGTTATGTATCCAACTGAGTTATAATTCAACCAATATTCAAGAAGACTCCATATGAACTCTACAAAGATAGAAAATCCGATATCTCTCACTTTCACATTTTTGGATGTAAGTATTTTGTGCTGAATAATGGTAAGGATAACCTTGGAAAATTCAATGAGAAAGCCGATAAAGGTATATTTATTGGTTACTCATTATCTAGTACAGCTTTTAGAATTTTCAATAAGAGAACTTTGTTAGTTGAAGAATCTGTGCATGTATCATTTGATGAATCTAACCCCTTGAAAGAGGACAAAATTGTCTCTTATGACGATTATGATTTTATAAGTGATACAAGTAAAGACAATCAAAATGATCAACCTATTCAAGAGAATGAAGTCAGCATTGAGCACCAAGATCAAAATGATAATCTTCCTAAGGAATAGAGAACCCATAGAGATCCCTATTGACAACATTATAGGTGATATCAACAAATGAGTTACTACAAGGTTTAAACACCAAAATGCTTGCTTGAATATGGCATTTGTTTCTCAAATAGAACCCTCCAAGATTGGTGAAGCACTTAAAGATGATTAATGGATACTTGCCATGCAAGAAGAACTAAACTAATTTGAAAGAAGCAAAGTGTGGGAACTTGTCCCTAATCTTGAAAATAAACACATAATTGGTACCAAATGGGTGATTAAAAATAATCTAGATGAAAATAGTATAGTTGTTCGAAACAAGGCAAGGTTGGTCGCTCAAGGATACAATCAAGTATAAGGAATTGACTTTGATGAAACATTTGCTCTGGTAGCAAGGTTATAAGCAATTCAATTATTAATTGCTTATGCTTGTTCTATGAATTTTGAATTGTTTTAGATGGATGTCAAAAATATTTTTCTCAATGGCTACATTAATGAAGAAGTATATGTCAAACAGCCACCCGTCTTTGTAGACTTCAAGAATCCTTCACATGTTTTCAAATTAAAAAAAGCTCTTTACAGTTTGAAATAAGCTCCAAGAGCTTGGTATGATAGGCTAAGTAACTTCTTATGCGAACGGGGGTTTGAAAAGCGTAAAGATGATAAGATATTATTCATTAAAATAACTAATGACCACACTTTACTGATTCAAATCTACGTTGATGATATCATATTTGGATCAACCAATAATGAAATTTGTGAAGAATTCTCACTAATGATGCAAGGAGAATATGAAATGTCTATGATGGGAAAGTTAAATTATTTTCATGGACTCCACATCAAGCAACTCAAGAATGAAATCTTCATTAATCAAGCAAAATATTGCAAGGAATTGTTAAAAAGGTTTGGGATGGAAAACAGCAAAGAAAGTGCAACTCATGTGGGCTCTGAAACCAATATGTAGATAAAGATGAATCTGGTATTTCAATAGACATATCAAAGTATGTTTGTGTGCAAGATTTCAAGGTATGATAGTGTATGTTTGTGTGCAAGATTTCAAGGTATCAATAGACATATCGAGGTATGATAGTGTATGTTTGTGTGCAAGATTTCAAGCAGATTCTAAAGAATCACATCTTCTAATAGTAAAAAGAATTATGAAATATTTGAAAGGAAAAACCAATGTTGGCTTATTGTATCCAAAAGGTAGCATATGCAATCTAGTTGTTTATTCTGATTCTGACTATGCGGGATGTAAAATGGACCGAAAAAGCATAAGCGGAACTTGCCATATCTTATGTAATGCATTAGTATCATGGTCCTGTAAAAAGCAAGCTTGTGTGGCCCTAAGCACCGCTGAAGAATAATACATAGCAACAGGAAGTGAAAACACCAGTGCAATCAATATGTCGAAGAGCCCAATCATGCCCTCTTGAACTAAACACATTGATATACGTCATCACTTTCTGCAGGATCATGTGTTCAAAGGCAATGTTGAAGTAACATTAGTGGATACACATAATCAACTAGCAGGCATCTTCACATATCCACTACCTAAAGACTCATTTTACAAGATACGAAGATAACTTGGCATTTTAAATGAAAACAATCTCTATTGCAAGGTATCTATACTTTGCAAGTCATCTCTCTTCAAGATCTAAAATCTTCACTTGATATGTTGATAAAATAGATTCTTTGATATTTATGTGTTTTATAAATATGAATATGTGCTTTACATGTTTATTTTTTTGTGAAAAATTCATTTTAAAAATAACATTTTGATATCGTAGCCAAATACATATTGTATGTATTCGAATACATGTTTACAGAAAATCCTATATTCGGATACAACTTATGTGTAGTCGAATACACGTTTCTAGAACAACTTGTATTCGAATACAACCAGTGTGTAGTTGAATATAGATTCATGTTTTTCCCCAATATATAAGCTTTTTCTGTGACACCCTAAACCACAACATAATATATATAATAATTATATCATATTTCTATAAAATTCACAGCGGATAAATAAAAATATGTTTCCAAAGGAATAAAACTTTAATTTTAATTTAGGGATATCACGTTTCTCAAAAATCAAATGGAACACTTTAACTTCTTTACTCCATAGTGCAATCTCAATAAGTTTGAATTAAGTATAATTACTTGATTTAATTCTAAAAACCTACTAGTACTTATATGATTTTCATACAAAAATCGTTTCAAAATAAATAAGTAAAATAAAAATTACAACCCTTATTCCCGGTATCACCTATCAGAGCGGGGTTCCTCCCAAACTTGAACTTCAAGACTTATTAACCTGTAACAACTGCGATTTCGCAAACGCAGAGCCAAGCCAGTCAAACACAAACAACGAAGGAGGTGAGTTTCAAAATCATGTTAATAGTATAATATAAGTAAGAAGAACACGCAACAATCATAATAGACCATATCATAATCACATTACGATATATCAAAATATTTAAGTAAGTAGTATCATATTATAACATCAAATTCACTCAAGTAAGATAATCATCTCATTATAATATGCATAAAATCATCTAAGAGTAATTATTATTACTTTTGAAATACATCAATCACCACAAAACAATCACAAGTAAATGCAATGATATGCATGAGCTTAGACTCTACTTCACAATGTGGTACCATTCTAACTCTGAAGTACTTGGTTAGGAGGCTTGATACTATGTCACCATCCCGGTGGACGGACAATTCAAATTGGCCCTGTCCTCATAGATCCCCTCAACTCAACCCGAGACACATATACGTGACAGTCGAGGTAAACGTGTGTCGCGTGGTAGCTCCCGACATTTGGAGTGCTACCTCCAAGTCACCTAGGAATTCCCAACCCGAATACCTCCAAGGTCTAACAATCTTGCCTTAAGGCTCGACAGCAGACCGCCACGATCAGGCTCATTCACTTGTACTTCCCCGGAATCACTAGGCTTGTCAGGCCCTACCTATATGTTGACAAAATAATCTCCACTTCACAAATTCACAATATTTATTTTCTCCCCTCGTTGGTATATGATACTTCATTAATACCGTCATCTCAGACACAAATTGAAATCACAATATTCTCATCACAATTTATAACATCACTATAATTAATCACACATCATCAACATCATCACATAAACTCATCACAAATTTATAGAATCACTATCATCAATCATACAGCAACACATATATTCATCACAAATTTATCACATCACCATTGTTAATCATACATTATCATCATTACATATAATTATCACAACACATCTATTTTTATTATAACATCATTTAAACTCATCTAATCAAACATATGCATAAAATTAATTCAACAATCAATATCACATACCACACATTTAAAGAAATTAAATCAAATATCACAATAATATCAAATGCCACATATTTAACGAAATTAAATGAAATATCACAATAATATCAAATGCCACACATTCAAACAAATTAAATCAATCAACACCCTACAAATATTTCTATTCTATATTTTAATCTCACAATTTCCATATTTTCACATTAATTAATTTATCCCTCAAAGGGCTACTGCCATACGTAGCGAGCCCGGGATGAATCATTGGGAAATACGGTTTTCCCGTTCATCTCACAATATATTATACTCATGAATTCAAACGCTCTCTCACCCCTTACCTTATTTCGACGCTTTCACCTATGAATATGATTCGACGCCCAAACAGTCTTTGCTCTTTGCCTCTTTGTCCTTCAATCGATCTAACTCGACAGTTTATGGGTAAACGTCAAAAATAAATTATGAGGAGATATTCTAAAAAATAAATTTGAAAATCGGACAAATAAAATTACCATAAATCAGAAAACCAACCAGTGGATAATATAGCCACTTTTCACACGGTCGTTTTGGCGTTGGTTTCACTCAAATCGGACTTACGGTGAAGGAGAACGATGCAAAATAACGAATTCTACAAACAGAGAAGTCGAGTATTTTAGAGAGAAATTGGGGTTGTTAAAAATCTGAAAAATTATGTTTAATTGATGAGTTAAATGAATGAAATAACATACTCAAATTTGAGCGAAATGGAGAAAGTTTTCTGGAACATCACCGGTGTAAAACGATAGAGTTATTGTTGTGTTTCCTCTTTGGCTTTACGGGTGTCCTTCCAACTCCCTTCCCTTCTTTTGTTTGTTTTTTTTATTAACAAATAGGGGTTCATAGAGTCAAACTCATTGGTCTCTTTATTATTATATTTACTATTATTATTTTTATTTTGTTAAAATAAAACTAATAATTATTTAATCTCCTTTTTAATATTCCTCCAAACACCATTTAGTTTTCCAAACATTACTAATATTTTATAAATTAGAGTAATTAAAATAATCAATATAAAAAATATATTACTAATAATCAAAACTCTCACATTCAAAATAATCTCTACAATTATACTTATTTCTCAAAATACTCACATTATAATAATACCATCATATTAGAAAATAGTCAAAATTATAAAATAAATAAATATAACATCAATATTTTTTATTAATTACTAAATCATAAATAAATATATATAAAATCACAATACCATAACAAGTATTTAAAAATAAACGAAATCAAACACAATATCAATTCTATATCAAGATAATTATATTTATAAAAAAAATAATTAAAAATAGAAAATAGTTATAAATAATTGAAATATAACTATCTTCATACTTAACATAAGTCAAACGCACATAAAAATATTACATTAATTGGGTACATGTATATACACGTAAAATCGCATAAAATCTTTCTCTTTAAAATATATATTACACTAAAATACTATTTTTTTTTAAATATATCAAATAACAAAATATATAATATGTATTATTTATATCGCTCATGTAATATAACATGTATCAAACTAACACATCATAGAAAGCATTCATATAACGAAAATTAGCCACGAAATTTATCAACATATATTCTAAAATAATATTAGTCATCAAATTATTTATTTAAAATTCTATTTAATTAATAAAGTAGTTTCTTATAAAATTTGGGGTGTTACATTTTCACGTTTCTTAGGCTATTTTCTGCATTTTCAGTATTCGAATACAGCCATCTTCTTTTGCATTTCTTCAAAAAATTATCCTCTATTACATGCAATCGTTACCCAACTACTCTACCAACATACATTGCATCTAAAATCACTCTAAACTCACAACTATCACTTCAAAATCAAATTTCTCTAACAAAAAACCCCATTTCCCCCCCCCCCCCCCCCCCCCCCCCCCCCCAAATCCGAAAATATTCACTATCACCATTGTTACTCACAAAAGAGGATCAAGAACCAAACATGCTTCAGTGGGTCCTTCCAAAAGGAGGGCTAGAACTGATAATGTGGCAAACTTACTACTTCGACAAAAGGATCATCACTCCTAAGTATGGTACTCTAGATTCCTTATGTGCTTTTAAGTTTCCTGAGTTACTTAGGGCACACCATTTATAAGAATTCATTGGTTATAATGGTCCTATTATCCTGACTTAGGGTATTTTACTATAATCTCAAGAAAGAAGGGTCTAAGTTAATATCTCAAGTTAAAGGCATAATCATTAAGTTAGATACTCCAACTATTGGTGAAATACTGCAGCTTCCATTTGAGGGTGAGAAATTTAGGACATGAAACTTATGTGAATGGTAAAAAATCACAAAATATGATGCTTATGTCTCATTGTGTCAGTTTGACAAAGACACCATGGAATGAAAAAGGAACGAAAAAGGACACAAGCTGATTTAGAATTTGCAAGGCAACGGTATGGAGTTCGAAATCTATCCGCTGATTGCAGGCTCTTGCATTACTTTCTAAGTTATATTCTGGTTTCTAAGGCTGGATATTACTCGCAAATCTCTGAATTTGAGCTTCAGATTATGTTTTTCATGTTTGAAGGATGTCTACTGAACTGGTCTTATTTTGTTCGCTCTGTCTTCTTTGCTTTCAAATATGTCATTGGTTTACCTTATGTTAAGGAAGTCACTAGAATCTAGGATCACTTTAAAGTGGATTTTTTCGGCGAAGTAATGTATAAACCATCCAAGGAAAATCTACTTGATTTGAGTGTGGTTCTAAGCACGAAGATAATGTGGAATGAACAACTTCACGTTTATGTCCATAAAGGTGATGTTGGCCAACCTCTATTGCTGCCCAAGAGGAAGATGACGCATAAGAAATGACATCTGATGATGATCATGTTGCAAACCGCATGGTTATGGATAAACTAAACTCTTTACAGACATTTATCACTACCCAATTTCAGAACATGGACACCTCCATCAACACTCACTTTCAAACCATGGAAAACACTATTGCCCACAACCATGAAACCTTGTTGCATGAACTTAATTGCTTATCCGTCAAAATCGACCACCTTCACCTCCCACCAGATGATGACATGTAGTTTGATGCTTAAAATGTATTTGATGTAGTTTGTTTGTCTATCTAATGTTTTATGTTGTTATAGTTAAAACTTCTTGACTATGTTTTTTGTTTATCTTGTGTGATGTTTTCCCTATACAAGTATTAGTATGCTTGGATTGTATTCTCTAATTTTTTTCTTTCTTTTTTATCATGTCAAAAGGGGGAGAAAATTTGTATGTTGTTGTTGTTCAAACCTTTTGTAGGACTTCCAAATTTTTACAATATGATGGCATGCACTCAAGTTCACAGGGGAGTACACATGAATTACGGGGGAGAAAATTTTAAAACATCCAAACGCATTGAAGTCTCATCAAACAATAAGATTTTGTCATACCTAAGGCGGAGAATGTAAAACACTTATGTTTTTTATGAATACAAAGACCACGGAACGTGATCAAGTTGCAAGCTCAAAAAGAAGTCAAATAATCAAAGTCAACTATGGTCAAATATATTAGAAGTTTTTTAATGTAAAGATACATGATGCAATCTAATATTTTTATATTTCAAATGCACATGAGAACCTTTCATTTTAGCATATGCATCAAAAGGATTTCTGATAGCGTTTCAGCAAGTGTATTGAATCGTTGCAAGTAATAATTAAAACGGTAGTACCGAGTGTCGAACTCAAGGATTGTGTTTTACTATCGAATTAGATTTAATTACTAAAATTGAACAAAAAGTTTCCGAATTGATTGAAATAATATTTGAAATTAACAACAGTAATAAAATTGATCCTTTATAATGAGAAAAATATCAGGGATGAGTTTCACTTCGAATCCAACCTTGGTGTCTAATTTGATCCTAGTTACTGAATTCCTTTATTGAATTATTACTGAATTCTCTTTATTATTCTTGCCCTAATGTCTTTGTGACAGAACCTTTAATTCCAAAGTAACCCCTAATTCCTTAGTACATTGAAGATTATAATTAAGCATTACTGTACATAAATTCTCTTGTTAAACTATTATCTTTGCAACTAATTTAATTGGTTTCATGACCTGTATCTATCCCTAGACTACAAATTCATGAATTTCTCATCTCAAGCATTCGTAAAGTCCACTTCCGTTTCAAAATACAAATCGTAGAACATTTTAATGTTGATCAAGCAATAAAAAGCATTAAGTACAGAGATGAGAAAAATAATTCAATAAATTCATTCATATAACTAGAAATCAAATCAGAAAATAAGGGTTTCATTTTGTTACACTCATCCCTAACAAATAGGCTTTAGTTACTCATGACAGAGATAAAAAAAAGATAGAGATTAGAGAAGAATTACAAGAAAGATTCATGAATGATTCTTGATAAAACTGCTCCAATGGTGTTAGAAACGATCGTCTTTGAGTTTCTATGCTATGGCACAAGTCTCCCAACTTCACAATGGTAAAAAAGAACCCTAAAAAGTGAAAAATTGCATTTTTAATGAATGATGTCGCGTCCACGCTCCTCGGGCGCAGAAAACACGCTACAGGCGCGCACTAGTAGTGCTGAAAGGCAAGAAATACGCCTCAGGCGCGTTTGTTGCGCTTCAGGCGCACAACATCTGATGTCTGTTGTATACTGCATTTGCCTCCTCTATCAAGTCTAAATTTGGTTTCGGTGTTCTCATGAACGTTGTAGCTATGAATCTTAGCTTTCATGTGCACTTGGTTTGACTCCAATTGAACAACTAAAATTCCAGATATGGCTGAAATACTCCACATAGGTCATATTGATTTTTCACCAAAATTCAGCACTGCACTTAAACAAAGTAACAATGCAAAACTACAAAAAATCTCTACTTAATCAAGCAAATAAGAACATAAACATTTCATTAAATCAAATATCTAAAATCAACAAAATATATCAATTAACTCCTTAAATTAACAAATGGTTAAACATAAATAAGACAAAAATCAATGAAAAATATGCATATGATGAAGAGTCATCAATTTCCAAAGTGTCAAAAATGCATAAACAATGTTTGAAAATAAAGTTTTTGACAAAATACAATATTGTATTCGAATACAACATGTTGTAGCCAAATACAAGTGATAAGTCAGTAGCAAAAACTGAACATCTGTATTCGACTACGAGATGGTGTAGTTGAATACAAGTGCAAAGTCAGTAGCTAAGACTGCACATTTGTATTCGACTACAATCTGGTGTAGTCGAATAAAACAATAAGTCGGTGGCAAAATTCACTCAGTTGTATTTGAATACAAGGTTTCGTATTCAAATACAATGTTGAAATTTCAATGAAAAACTGAACGTTATAGAGGTGTATTCGACTACACACAAGTTGTAGCCGAATACAACTGCGAAACAGTGCAATTTTTCAATTCTAAAATGGTTCTAGATCATTGCATTTGTTCATCAAACCTCTAGGAATGATGACCATTGATCTGAAGTGATGTCTATGGAGTATAAATACCCCATAACTTGAGTTTCAATAGCATCAATCCCACTACCAAACTTTGAACAACTTTGAACAATTTTCTGAAATATTCTCAAAGTTATTTTTCATATTTCAAGTACTTGCAATATATTTTCATATCATTGAGAAAGGTTCTCTAGTATACTTGAAATATTATTGGATTGATATCATTGTACAAATGTTATACTCGGATTCTTAGTAAAGAAGATTTACTGAAAAATCACTAAAGTTATTGTATTGTATTTAAAGAAAGTGGTGTATTATCTTTAAGTATTTTAATCTAAGATATTGGTGTGCTATCTTAGGAAGTGTGTTAGAAGTTTGTAGCAGAGATCCTAGGGTGAAATTTTTACATATCCTAACAATAGTGGAAAAATATCTTGTAGTGTGCAAGACGGTTGGATGTACCCTTGGTCATAAGGGGAACAAGGATAATATCGTTGTGTTTATTATTTTTCTGCTATTTAACTTTTTCCATACACTATCTTAATTAGAAAAATTGATCACTAAATCTTTGAAAACAAGAAAATTTCTAAAGATGCTTATATGAATATTTTGAATATTTTGTAGATGTTTATATTCTCAAGATGTCTACCTTCACATGAGTTTTATAACTCCTATAAGTAAAAGGTCTTATTCATTGATATTATGGAATGTTAATTGCACATTATGTAAGACAATACATATACTAATAGATTATTAGATGTGTGTACTATAATTATGACCCCTGTAACATTGTGAAGTACACCTTGAAGAGCATAAATACAATATTGTCATTCTCCCTTTCTTCCTTCTCTCTATTCTTCTATAATTTTAGTTAATTTCATAGCAATTTATATGGTATATATTTAACTATAAACATGTTAATAGAAGACATTACATGGTCTAGCCTCCCTTTGGTCGGATACCTATATTATTTATGGCTGCTATTGTTTAATCAAAGGACAAGCTAACCAAGTGGTTAGACTCTAGTAATTAATGAATTTTAATTAAGAATGAATCATTTGTAAATAATTTGTTAAGTGGGTTCACTCTTAAGTGGAACCTATTAGTTACACTTACTATTATTGTTTTAAATAAAAGAGAAAAAATGTGTAAAATCTAGCTCAACTGAAAAAATCTGATATTATTAAGTTGAATATCATGTCTCAGATTCAAACCTTAAACCTCACAGTTGTTGTAAATTTCTTAACCATTTTATCAACATACGAAAAGAAAAGTGTTGGGTAGTGTTAATGTGCTAAGCCCATAAGTGTAAAAAGGATTCAATCTCTAAATTTAAAAATTTGTTGAAGCAAGTAACATGGAAGCAACTGTAACAAAGAAAAGGAGTGCAACACTGAAAAGTGAACATGTCAACGACGATTGGAGAACAATAAATTTTGGTTTTGGTGGTAGAGGATTGTGCAACTAATTTCCCCAATTTTATATGCAACTTCAGGCCATTATTTCTATCATTGAGTTTGTTCTTTATACATTATTAGTAGTTTTATCTTTTCGGTGAGTTAGTTTGAAATACCACTTTTATAGAATATTGTTGGTTATTTTTTGGTTTCCACCTTTGGTGATGACTATTTGTTGATTGATGTTACCTACCATTTTACTAAAAAGACTCTGGTGTACCCACTATTTATGTCACATGGTTTTTATTCTCTTTCTTTCCATGTTAAAATTGTGGTGTGTCTGATATTTAATTTTTTGTCATTGTTTTTTCATTGTGGAATTGTATTTTTTGTTTCACCATTTATTTACACATGTAAGGGAAAAATTATTCCACATTATTGCGATAATTATCTCTAATTTTTTTCAACATAGTGATATTCAAAGTCTAAGTTGATTTGGTTTGTGTATTTAAATGAATGAGGAAAATAAATGATCGAATATAATTAAGTTCAACTCTACTAATTATACACTTTAAAAGACTCCCATGAAATATATGTTACCCACCAAAGACCTCTATGATCCTATAGAGGGGACAACAGTTAAACCCAAAGATAAACCTAATCCTAACTAGAAGAAGGAGAATAGAAAGACCCCTTGATCAACCAATGGTTGGATATAAGTATTTATCCACATGTAGAAACATAAATTGATACTAAGAAAATTTGAGATAAATTGAAATAGTCATGTGAGCAAAACAATTTGTAAATAAAGCATGCTTGATTCAAGTGAATATGAAATATAAAGATGAAGATTCAATAGAGTATATGAATATTTTCCATAATACGGTGAATCAGTTAACATCTCTTGATCAAAACTAGTTGAAAATAAGTATTTATCCACATGTAGAAACATAAATTGATGCTAAGAAAATTTGAGATAAATTGAAAGAGTTATGTGAGCAAAACAATGTGTAAAATAAAGCATGCTTGATTCAAAAGTTGGTGAATATGAAATATTTAGATGAAGATTTAATGGTAGAGTATATGAATATTTTTCATAATACGGGGAATCAGCTGATAGACGTAGATATTAAATTGGGTGTTGAGTTGCAAGGTTGTTATTGATGAGTTCCTTTCTTGATAATTTGGAAGTCTTCTGGTTACTATGACCAATTCAATTCCAAATGGTAAGTTGAAAATGTCAATAATTAAATAGAGCATATTGAATGATGACACTCAGAGAAATGAGTGTGGTTTGGTTTTTTTTTTTCATCAAAGTCAGAAGAACTATTTATAGAGTTATAGGAGAGAAGTCAATCTACACAATTCCATAGGCACAACTATTCATAAAGTCGTAACAAGTCATAAAGCAAGTATTATAAACTAGTTCCAATAATTGTTTGACTTTGGGGATTAGGAACCATATTGCATACTTGATTCTTCTCAAATAGTTTTAGCCATTTGATTCATTTAAAACAGTTTTAACCATTTGTTTTAAGGTTCTATTTTCCCTTTCAACAACTCCATTTTGTTGATTGGTTCTTGGACATGAAAAATTATGAGAGATACCATTTTCATCAAAGAATGATTTGAAGGATGTTTTTTCAAATTCTCCTCCATGATCACTTTATATAGAGATGATATTGGTTTGCTTCTCATTTTGAACCTTCTTGTATAAGTTTTGAAATGCTTCAAAAGAATCATCCTTATGTTTTAGAAATAGAGCTCAAGTAAATCTTGAATAATCATCAACAATTAGATGGTCGTATCTTTTTCCACTAACATTTGCAATTTTGACAGGACCAAATAAATCTATTGGAAGAAGTTCAAGACAGTTTTTTGTTGGAACAATGTCTTCTAAATGAAAACTACTTTTGACTTGTTTATAGTTAATACATGTTTCACATAATTGATCAAGTTTTGGTAGTTTTGAAATAGTTTTCTTACTTACATAACCAACCCTTTCATGCCAAATTCATTTTTTTCTTTCAAAATACATAACATGGGATTCAGTTGGCAGTTCATATAAGTATAACACATAAGTAGTCTTTTTTCTTGATCCAGAGAAGAGTATCTTCCCAAAGTATATTTTTTTTACTTCACACATGTTAGGTTTAAATATAAATTCAAATCCAATATCACATAGTTGACTGATGCTAAGTAAGTTACATTTCGACCCTTGCACATATTGAACATCTTCAATCTAAGTAGAATTATTTTTTACCTACTACTCTTTTTCCTTAGATTTGATATTTTTCGTTGTTTCCAAAAGTGTAAGACCCATAATTTTAAAGTACACTTTATGTATTTTATATGTTTTGGATTTTGGCTCGGAGGCTTTTTAGCCAAAGTTAATAATACTATGGAGTTTATAGGATCAAAAAGTTATTTTGACACCGTTTAGAATTACTCGTCGATAAATTATCAAACACAAACCCCTCCGTTTCTTCTAGATCCAAGCTTCATTTCGCAAAGAGTTAGAAGGGAAAGTTGCTCACTACCACGCCACGGTGCTAGGGGACCAATTTGGAGGCGACGTTGCGAGCGAAGATTTTACCGAATTTACTCACGGTGCTGTAATCGTACGTTTGAGCTAACGTTAAGGTAAGGGCTCCTTCCAAACTTTTAGTTTGCATCTAGGGCCTTATCTGTGGTTGTGTGGGAACGAATTGTGTTAGGGTTGGGGTATTGTTTTGGGAAAAATGATTTTCCTCATGTATGTAAGATTTTGAATAAATGAAATTTATTATGTTGATTTGTGTTCATCGTATTTGGCATGTTCATACTTGATGTTTGTTGATTGATGTGTTTTGGTGTGAATTATGAATTGAATGTGAGAATTTGTTTGAGTTTGTTTTGTGTGGAATTTGAAAACCATTAAGTTAAATGAGTATTAAGAATGGGGAATCTCTTAATGTCTTGTTTACTTAATGTGTGTTTGTTTGTGAAAAATCGTTTAAGTTAACTGGGCGTTAAGAATGGGGAATCTCTTAATGTCTCGGTTACTTAATATTTGTTTTTGAAAATCGTTTAAGTTAACTGGACGTTAAGAATGGGGAATCTCTTAATGTATCGGTTACTTAATATTTGTTTTTGAAAATCGTTTAAGTTAACTAGGCGTTAAGAATGGGGAATCTCTTAATGTCTTGGTTACTTAATATTTGTTTTGAAAATTGTTAAGTTAACTGGGCGTTAAGAATGGGGAATCTCTTAATGTCTCGGTTACTTAATGTTTGTTTTTGAAAATCGTTTAGTAAATGAGTATTAAGAATGGGGAATCTCTTAATGTCTCGTTTACTGAATATTTTGTTTTGAAAATCGTTTAAGTTAACTGGGCGTTAAGAATGGGGAATCTCTTAATGTCTTGGTTACTTAATGTTTGTTTTTGAAAATCGTTTTTGAAAATCGTTTAAGTTAACTGGGCGTTAAGAATGGGGAATCTCTTAATGTCTCGGTTACTTAATATTTGTTTTTGAAAATCGTTTAAGTTAACTGGGCGTTAAGAATATGGAATCTCTTAATGTCTTGGTTACTTAATATTTGTTTTGAAAATTGTTAAGTTAACTGGGCGTTAAGAATGGGGAATCTCTTAATGTCTCGGTTACTTAATGTTTGTTTTTGAAAATCGTTTAGTAAATGAGTATTAAGAATAGGGAATCTCTTAATGTCTCGTTTACTGAATATTTTGTTTTGAAAATCGTTTAAGTTAACTGGGCGTTAAGAATGGGGAATCTCTTAATGTCTTGGTTACTTAATGTTTGTTTTTGAAAATCGTTTAGTAAATGAGTATTAAGAATGGGGAATCTCTTAATGTCTCGTTTACTGAATATTTTGTTTTGAAAATCGTTTAAGTTAACTGGGCGTTAAGAGTGGGGAATCTCTTAATGTCTTTGTTACTTAATATTTGTTTGGAAAATCGTTTAAGTTAAATAAGTATTGAGAATGGGGAATCTCTTAATGACTTATTTACTTAATGTTGTTTTGAAAAATCGTTTAAGTTAACTGGCGTTAAGAATGGGGAATCTCTTAATGTCTTGGTTACTTAATGTTTGTTTTGAAAATCGTTAAGTTAAATGAGAATTAAGAATGGGGAATCTCTTAATGTCTTGTTTACTTATGTGTGTTTTGGTAAATCGTGCAGACCCGTGATAGGTGGCACTTTGGTAAACGGTTCGGGCCCGTGATAGGCAGTACGTTTACGATTTACGTTTGGTAAGTTGTGCAGACCCGGGATAAGTGGCACCTCGGTAAACAGTACGGACCCGTGATAGGTAGTACGTTTACGACTTACGTTCCTGAGGGAATTGTGTTTGTCCGTGAGAGACTGCGCAGGGGTTTGTCCGTGAGAGACTACGCCCTGGTTTAAGTTAGATGAGAATTAAGAATGGGGAATCTCTTAATGTCTCGTTTACTTATGTATGTTTTGGTAAATCGTGCAGACCCGTGATAGGTGGCACCTTGGTAAACGGTACGGGCCCGTGATAGGCAGTACGTTTACGATTTACGTTTGGTAAGTTGTGCAGACCCGGGATAGGTGGCACCTCGGTAAACAGTACGAACCCGTGATAGGTAGTACGTTTACGACTTACGTTTCTTGGTGAATTGTGTTTGTCCGTGAGAGACTGCACAGGTTTTTGTCCGTGAGAGACTACACCCTGTTAAACTGTGAATTGTTGGTTCATTTTTTCTGTGTAGTATTGTGTTATAAGTGTTAAGTGTATGTTTTGGAATTTGGTGATAACATGTTTGATTGCAATACCATTTCGAAACCCATGATGTTGTAGTATTGTGTTATAAGTGTTAAGTGTATGTTTTGGAATTTGGTGATAACATGTTTGATTGCAATACCATTTCGAAACCCATGATGTAGTGGTAATTGTGTTATAAGTGTTAAGTGTTATGTTTTGGAATTTGGTGATAGCATGTTTGATTGCAATACTATTTCGAAACTCATGATGTTGTAGCGATTGCGTTATCATTGCTAAGTGTTAAGATGTGGAATTGTGTATGAATGATATTGAGTTAGTTTATGTGTTTTTGGAAGAATATGCAGGGAAATCGATTTCCCAATCGATTGGATGAGTTACAGGGACTTCCCTAATGTGACATAATCGATTTGCCAATCGATTTTATAATATATTTTTCAAAATCAATTAAGAAAATCGATTTGGAAATCGATTTGGCCATGCAGGAATTCAGCAAAAATCGATTTGGAAATCGATTGGCATTAAGTCAGGGGCTGAGATATGCTGTCAATTGATTGCCCAATCGATTGAATTTAAGTCAGGGGCTGAGATATGCTGTCAATTGATTGCCCAATCGATTGAATTAAGCCCAGAAATTCAAATTTCACTAAAAACCTTCAGGAAATCGATTGCCCAATCGATTGGCTTAGTAGAAATTCTTATTTTGAGTTACATAACAGATTGCTCATTGATTTATCGATGTCTTGATTAGTTATGTATTACTTAAGGGATTGAGAACTTTATTTTGATTTCATTTTTAATTGGCAAGCATTGTATGAACTTTTCGCATATGGAAAATCCTGTTAAGGTGCTTGCTTAGTTGAAAAGTTATTTTGAGCATTTAAAACTTAAATGTTATGTGTTATCTGTTAATTTCGGTTGGTGACCCTTTACAATTATTGTGGAAATCTGGGCTTTGCCCTCAGATGAGAGTCAGGACGATCCTACCGGTTCGTACCCTACGGACGGGAATGGAGATGGGAACGCTTGACTGCAGCTATGTTAGGAGGATCTCACGGGGCGCGTGGAGATCACTCAGGGTGTTTAGTTGTCTTGTAAAATGATCAGATTAGGTTGACATAGAGGGATCAGATGTCTTTCTTTTGTATTGTATTTATTTTAAAATGGAAGACTGTACCTATACTAATATTGTCAGCTTGACATGTTATTTTCGATGGGTTACATGTACCAACTTTTGACGTGTAACTACTTTGGATTCGTATTTCAAAAACTATTTCGCTGCTTGTAAATTCTGTTGACTTAATCGTCGTTGTGTTACGACTTAAATATTTATCCAAATGTATTTTACCTTATTTAATTCTCTGTTTTATTTTAATTCTTTTAAAAAAAAACATATACACCCTCGCTTAGAAAAACGGGGTGTTACATTGTGGTATCAGAGCTTTGGTTTGGTTTTCTTTGGGGGCTGTGGAACCTCTAGTTCTAGATTGTAGGTTAGGAGTTGTTGTCTGATCATGTGTCGGTTTAGGTGGTTCGAGTTGTCAAGTTCATAATAATTATTATGTGCTGATGTGGTCGGAAGTTATTCTTAGAATTATTGAAGTAGTGTTAAGACTCTACTTGATGATGGTTTTATAGGAAAACCATGCTGCCAAGGAGGAATGACGTTCCGAGAGCCAATGTCAATAAGAATGACTGAATGGCGGAGGCTATGAATAACCTGGCTGCTTCTGTTGCTGCACGGACTGCTGCCAAGACTCAACGTGATCTCGAAAAGAGGGGAAGAGAGATCCGTGCTGCAGAGTCAAGAGGATTAAAAGACTTTCGTCGTTACAATCCTCCCAAGTTTGAGGGGGCTGATGATTCAGAGAAAGTGGATCAATGGATCCAAGAAGTGGAGAAGATCTTTGACATGATCAACTGTCAGGCGGGAGTGAGGGTCAACTATGCCACTTATAAATTTCTTTTCATTTAATTGTTATCATTATTTAATTTTTATTATCATTTAATTTATTTATTTAATCACTTTAATTATAATAATTTTTAATTATACCTATAATAATAATAATAATAATAATAATAATTAAAATATAAATTTTATTTATAATTTATTACTATACTTTATTGTAATTTAATATTAGTATTTTATTTTTAAATAATTAAATTAATAATTCTAATAATAAACTAACTTTAAAATATAACAAAAAAAAAACCCAACCCAGTGGGAGGTCGCTTCCCAAGAAACGACCCCCTATTAGCATAAAAAAATTTCCTCTTCAGGAGGTCGCTTCCCCAGGGAACGACTTCCTGAAGGAACGAAAAAGTACGGCATTCAGGGAATATTATTTCAGAGTAAGACATTTGAGAAATAAAAAAAAAAAAGGGATATAAGCATCTTAAACCCCGATCTTACATATTTTTAATAAAATAATATAAATTTCTATGATATAAATTTATCTAGATGCATTAATTATTCATATATTATTAATTAAATTAAAAATATGAAGAAAAAATCCAAAATTAAAATATAAATTTTTAGGACATTTTATTCTTACCTACTATTAATCCAAATAATAATTAACCAAAAAAGTTTAAAGTAAAATAAGGTTATCTTGCATCGAGCAGTGACAGTGAAGTTCACACAATTCGTGTTTCAGCAACAATGATGTTGTCTCTCTCAGTTTCAAAGTTATTAACCCTAACAAGGTATGCTTTCTCTCTTTCTTCCATTCCCAATTTTCTTCCAATTTCTTCTTCAAACACTTTCCTTCTTTCATTCTCTTCTCATTCTCGTTTCAATTCCAATCATATTAATAATGTTGATGATGCTGTTTCCTCATTCCATCGCATGCTCTCTATGAATCCTACCCCATCCATTGTTCAATTCACTAAGATTTTAGGTTCCCTTGTTAAGATGAACCATTATCGCACTGCTATTTCTCTTTCTCACCATTTGGAATTCAATGGAATTAAGCCTGATATTGTTACTTTTAGTATCTTGATTAATTGTTACTGCCACTTAGGTCAAATGAATTTTTCATTTTCTATATTGGGAAAGATTCTCAAGATGGGATTTCAGGAAAATACCATAACCTTGACTACTCTTATGAAAGGTCTATGTCTTAACAATAAGGTTCGGGAAGCTCTGCACTTTCATGATCATGTGGTGGCAAAGGGATTTCAGTTGAATCAAGTTAGTTATGGGACCTTGATAAATGGGTTGTGTAAAATGGGGGAAACACAACCCGCGCTGCAATTGTTGAGACGAATTGATGGGAAATTGGCCAATGCTGATGTGGTAATGTATAGCACTATCATTGATAGTTTGTGTAAAGATAAATCTATAAACTATGCTTACGAGTTGTATGTTGAGATGATTGCAAAGAGAATTTCTCCTAATGTTATCACTTTCAATAATCTAATATACGGATTTTGTATTGTTGGTCAATTGAAAGAAGCATTTGGTTTGTTCCGTGAAATGGTATTGAAAAACGTCAACCCGGATGTTTATACTTTTAATATATTGGTTGATGCCTTATTCAAAGAAAGTAAGGTCAAAAAAGCTATGAATGTGTTGGCTATGATGATAAAAGATGGTGTAAAACCAGATGTTGTAACTTACGGTGCTTTGATGGATGGGTATTGCTTAGTTAATCAAGTCAATAGGGCCATAAAAATATTCAACACTATGGTGCACAAGGGAGTGGTGCCAAATGTTTGGTGCTACAGTATCATTATTAATGGATTGTGCAAGAATAAAATGGTGGACGAAGCCATGAACTTGTTTAAAGAAATGCATAACAAGATGATTGTTCCTAATGTGGTAACTTATAATACCCTCATTGATGGTTTGTGTAAGTTGGGAAAAATCTCTTATGCTTGGGAACTTGTTGATGAGATGCATCGTATAGGTCTACAGGTTGATGTAATCACTTATAATTGTCTATTACATGCTTTGTGCAACAATAATCATCTTGACCAGGCAATTGCATTGGTTAAGAAAATGACAGACCAAGGTATTCAGCCAGATATTTTCACATACAATATATTGATTGATGGACTATGCAAAGGTGGAAGGCTTAAGAACGCACAAGTGATTTTTCAGGAGCTTTTGTCTAAAGGCTATCATCGTATAGGTCTACAGGTTAATGTAGTCACTTATAGTTGTCTATTACATGCTTTGTGCAAAAAGAATCATCTTGACCAGGCAATTGCATTGGTTAAGAAAATGACAGACCAAGGTATTCAGCCAGATATTTTCACATACAATATATTGATTGATGGACTATGCAAAGGTGGAAGGCTTAAGAACGCACAAGTGATTTTTCAGGAGCTTTTGTCTAAAGGCTATCATCGTATAGGTCTACAGGTTAATGTAATCACTTATAATTGTCTATTACATGCTTTGTGCAAAAAGAATCATCTTGACCAGGCAATTGCATTGGTTAAGAAAATAACAGACCAAGGTATTCAGCCAGATATTTTCACATACAATATATTGATTGATGGACTATGCAAAGGTGGAAGGCTTAAGAACGCACAAGTGATTTTTCAGGAGCTTTTGTCTAAAGGCTATCATCTATCTGGTTGGACTTATAATGCTATGATAAATGGGCTTTGTAAGGAGGGCTTGTTTGATGAAGCACTTGCCTTGTTATCAAGAATGGAAGACAATGGTTGCATTCCTGATGTTGTAAGTTATGAAACAATTGTCAATTATCTTTTTCAAAAGGTGAGACAAATAAGGCAGAGAACCTTCTACGTGAAATGATTGCTAAAGGTCTACTACTATATGAGTAAAACTTGGTAACATACTTTCTAGTTATACATTTTTTTTTTCAGCATATAATCACTCTTGTTAATTTTAGAGTGGACGGAAAATGGTGCATCTTCCTCTGTGAAGATAGAGGGGAGAGTAACTTCTCTAGTTAAGTGAATTGTGGACTTTATGCTGGCAGTAATAAGTACCTCATGAAATTCAATTCTTCATATTATTTCTATATTTCATATTCTTGATGGCATACACCAAAATGCGGAAAATTTTTATTCTGCTTTTTCTGTTTTTCAGCACTTGTGTTACTTGCTATTTAAATTGTTTCAGTTCTGTTTATTAGCTTTGATTATAAGCTTATCCTGTTCCAAAATGTTCTACTCTTCCTTCTGACTCATTCTATCCCTCCTTCTGAATGTTTCTCTTCTTAGATTCCCTTTCAACTTGATGAAGCACTTGCCTTGTTATCAAGAATGGAAGACAATGGTTGCATTCCTGATGTTGTAAGTTATGAAACAATTGTCAATTATCTTTTTCAAAAGGTGAGACAAATAAGGCAGAGAACCTTCTACGTGAAATGATTGCTAAAGGTCTACTACTATATGAGTAAAAACTTGGTAACATACTTTCTAGTTATACATTTTTTTTTTCAGCATATAATCACTCTTGTTAATTTTAGAGTGGACGGAAAATGGTGCATCTTCCTCTGTGAAGATAGAGGGGAGAGTAACTTCTCTAGTTAAGTGAATTGTGGACTTTATGCTGGCAGTAATAAGTACCTCATGAAATTCAATTCTTCATATTATTTCTATATTTCATATTCTTGATGGCATACACCAAAATGTGGAAAATTTTTATTCTGCTTTTTCTGTTTTTCAGCACTTGTGTTACTTGCTATTTAAATTGTTTCAGTTCTGTTTATTAGCTTTGATTATAAGCTTATCCTGTTCCAAAATGTTCTACTCTTCCTTCTGACTCATTCTATCCCTCCTTCTGAATGTTTCTCTTCTTAGATTCCCTTTCAACTTGATTTTTATCTTTCCCATTAACATATGTAGGAGCAAGCGCCTCTGAGCTATTACATGTCCTATTTGGCTATTTTTTAGCAAAGCTGTTAAAAGGTTATGTTACTACCCTTAGTACTCCCTAACTGTTTCTCATCTTATTTCATCAATATCACTTCATTATCCATTAATTGATACTTTTTTCATCAAATTATATTAGTAACCTTTACATTACATCGGATTATTAGCATCAACAGTCACATGATGTGTTGTTCCCAAGTCAGGGCACCAAGTTTGGGATACCAAATTGTCAGGACCAGTGAGTATTGTCTGAGCTTGTTGTGAGATAATGAACTAACAGTGGAGGTAAATTATGTGATACATTCAAAAAGTCCTTCTCTACACATTCAAATAGTAAGGCTATTGTCAAATAATGAGGGATACTTATGAAGCACCGACACTGGCACATTGACATCGATTATATTTTTGAAAAAATGAAAAAGTGATTGAACACAAACAATATATGTCGATGTTGTGTCGGTATCTGACACTGACATGTGTCAGATACTAGACACGTCATTAATCTGAAGTGTCGGTGCTACCTACTAAATACTATCTTATTACTTAAATTTATGGGTTTCTTTGTTTTTCGAGAAAAAAACAATTTTAGGATATCGTTAGAGTTGAATGAACTGTGATTTTGAAGAAAAATCTAAAGAAAAAGGATTGGAGACAATGTATTGCATTGATTTGGATTACAAGAAATATGGCCATTGCCAAACAATATTGCTGAAGTAGCATCAAGTTCTTTTTCGCAGTCTAGTTGGTTCAAAATGGAATTCCTTCTAGGTGCATGTTTCAAAAGTTAAGTGCTTGTAAGTCATTTTGAATTTTGAGTTCAATGTATGTAAATCCAAACGAACAATTTAACCTTCTATGCTTTGTGGATACTTCCTCTGTGTTTGTATCTTTAAATAGAATAAGGCTCGACCGGAAAACAAATTCTCATTCAGTAATTTTTTGTTGGTTTGGGTTGAGTAATTCGAGGTGGTTGTGTTAGTTTTCTTACAGTTATTGGCTGATTTTACAGAGAAATTGTTATTTTACAATATCAAATTTGTTCATTATTTCTAGCCTATTGCATTACTGTATATGCCAAATTTAACAGATACTTAGTCTGTGATATGAAAGAGTGACTCTTGGTCTAGAATTACTTATAGAACAATTATATGCTATTATTTGAATTTTTAATTTAATTTCTTTTTTTATAAAAAAAGAATGCAAATAATAATACAATATATATATATATTATATTTATTATATATTATATGATTTTTTAGATAGGAAGACCGAAAATTCTGAAAGAGAAAGGGCTTGGAACATGTGTAGCACAAAATGTACAAAAATAAAATAAAAAAATTGTTTGCTTAATGTATGAAAAAAGAGCCCCCACATATTAAAAAGAGGAGCGTCACACCTAGAAAAATAGGAACAACGACGAGACTAAAGAGAAAATTGAGAAGTAAAAAATTATTGATTTTTGAGTGTTTAGAATTGGAGTAAAATGTTTTGAGTTTTAGAGTAAAAATTATCTTATTCACGGATTTTCTTTATCATTTCTTTTTAATTTGATGAACACCATTATTTTATGTTTTGATTTTCGTTTATAAAAATGAGTAATTAAATTCTTTTATAGTGGTTGGTAGATCTTGCAATTAAAATGTTTTTTTTATTATTTGATTAAATCTTTTTATTGCTTTAATCACATGTTTAAATTAATCATTTTTGCATGTTCTTAATCAACTAGTTATTAGTGATTGGTACTGCAATTAATTAGTGAATTTATAGGATAATTGAAACTATAAATTATTGCATAATTAAACTTAATTTTAGTCTTACATCATTCAACCTTTTTATGCTCTATATTTTTCTTGAATTTAATTTCTTTGTATGATTAAACAAATGATTAATTTAAGAAAAAATATTAATCACCAATGAACAAACGAGTTAATAGTTTAGTAAACTAGATTGATAATTGAATCAAAATAAAGAAATTTTGAATAGAAAGAACAGAATATTTTGTTCTTACTACTAACTCTCTAGTAAGACATAGGGACAAGGGAGAGCATTTGTTAGATTTCTTTTTTCTTAAGTGAGAGAGTGAAAAAATGGAATGAGTGAATGAAGGGAGAATTGGGCACAAATGAGGCTCAAGTAAGTGATAATTTTTTTTCTATACTAACTCTTACTACACCAAAAGTCTAATTATAAAAAAACATCTTACTATATTAAAAAATATCTAGATATTTTTTCCAATCCAGCATTACCATTTTATCATTCTTATCCAAATTATTCCAGTCCACGTACAAAAAGAGAAATGAGATGACTTATTTTAATCTTTACAAAGTCTTATTACACGTAAACAAAATATCTAAATATTTTAAATAACTTTCAATCTCGAAGTTCGTTTTTTAAATGAGATGCATGATGCTAACGGATAAAAAAATTTTGGTAACAAAAAATTAATATAATAATTCTACTAATTAAAACATTTTCAAAATTTCACGAATAAATTTTTATTGGACGAAATTTTTGTTCTTAACTTAGAAAAATATAACGATAACAAATTCTCATTACAATTGATAAATAAATATCCCGTTAAATTTGGGTGATATTTAAAGTCCGTTGAAATTTTAAACAACAAGTATATTTTGTCCGTTTTCATAAAAATTAATAGAAAATCATTTTGAAATTCCACAATACCAAAACACCACATAGTTGTATATTATTCAAGAAAATATATGAACAATTTTTAATAGATCAATTTGCAAGTTAGACACAATTACAATTAAATTTTAACAAACAAACATATAATTTATACGATAATATACGAGAAATAACTAATAATAGATACAAATAGTTAATAAATTCTAATTTTTGCTGGTAAATAAATTTGGAGTCTTAGACTTTTTATAATTTGTTAAAATATGCTCAATTTATTCGACTTTCTTTATACTTATTGATTTTTTTAAATAATCTGTCATTGAATATTCTTAATTGCAATAAAAAAGTTAGTAAAAGAAAAAAGTAAACAATTAAAATAAAATAAAAATGACAAAAGGATAGCTCAAATGAAGTAGACACTACTAGAAATCAGCATTTTACCTGCGGATTTCAATTAAAACTCCGCAGGAACACACGTTACCTGCGGATTTATTGGCGGAACTAATTCCCCACGTAAAATCTTGTGTGGATAATTGTTTCCTGAGGATTTTAAATCCGCAGGTAAATATACTTGCGGATAAATCCGCAGGAAAAGTAGATAAATCCCGCACAAACAACTAGTAAACTTTAAGGCATTTTCTACAACTTTTCATGCAGAAAATATTTGTAGCACCATTCCTGCAAATATTTTTCGCATGAAAAATCCGCAGGTAAAATCCATATGAAAACATGAAAATTCCCAGGTAATTTTGCCTCAATATTATTTTCAATTCTTAAAGTTCTTCTAATTCTTTATTTATATGAAAAGTTCAACTAAAAATATATGAAAACATCATTATATACATTTTTTAAATATTTAACATTAGTCTTTAATTGAAATACTATTGTAATACTCCGACACAATTATTCATTTGTTCAAAAATCAAAACTAAGCATTAATTCAAGCATGATCCAAAAAAAAAAAACTAGTATGATCAAGTATATGATACAACCAAATTAACAAAATAAAAACAAATACTATTCAAATATGATAGCTATCAATGTCATCATCTCCACTATCTTCATCAAAATCCAACAAATCCTAATTACATCAGAAAGGTTAAATTTTATTGGTCTCAGACCAATGTTCATTGGTTTAGTAGATTTGTGACTACCTGCAAAAAGAGTGCACATAGAGACAAAAAGTTATTAATTATCAACTAAAAACTTACTTTAACTTTTATCATTTTTAAACTGCATACCAGTCCATATAACAACAATTAACAGGGATAAATAGAATTGCATTTTATGTGAGGATTGAGGATAAAAATAAGACTGCTTCACACAACAAATAGTTTATTGTGTTTAACATGGATTATTAGTGAAGTGAAACTAATTGTGGATACTATTCAAGAATTTGTTTATTGTTATACTTTGTTTGTGGTTCATTGTCCTTAATTCATATATTGTGGAAATTCAAATGCAAGTGAGAAGTTCAACAATAAAAAGGAAACTGCCAAGAGTCAAATCATGAAATCAATGAGTTTTAGTACGACGTACTATGCTGATTTCTAGTGGTGACAGCAAAGACATACCTAATAGCAAAAAGAGAAAGGAGTGTAATGAAATTACACAAATAAAAAGAAAACAAGCATTGATCCTGCATTAGTTTCCCCAGTTTTGCCACAGTATAGCCCCTTGTAACAATATACAATTAAAGATGCCAAAATTCCTTAATTGAACATTTTAAGAAAAAACTTAAGTGTACGGTGCAGGAAAACTTGTTACTTGTATGTGCAAAAGATGGGAAAATACCCCTCGTAACAAGAAGCGCAAACAGAAATAGCACAAACCGACACCTAAAGCCGGATTCTCCCGTGCTACCATCAATACATCTGCAAAACAAAAAGGGCTAAGAGATCATAGAATGGTTGAATAAATCTAGATACCTAAGAATCACCCACAGAGCAAGAAAACTTTTGCTTGTATAATGCCCAAACAAATTATAGATATCCCCAAATGCTAGTTCCTCATAAGGTGAGAAAAATATATCCCACAAAACAAATAAAAAGCAATACAATAAAACCATGCGAAAATTCAACTACAACAAATAGCCTGTTCTTTCTGCATATCAGTGCCAACGAAATATGATCTTGTCTATGTTATCTATGGCGCAACGAAATGCAGAATTTAGATAAATAATAATGAGATGTGTGGAAGACATATAAAAAGAGGAAACCTGAAAGGTATGAAAGTGGGTGAAGAGTTGTGTTACATAGAACAAGCAAATTCAATTGCAGAACGCTGAAAATTTTCAGCCCATTGACGCTAGTGATGCGGAGGCGGATGTCGACGAGGAGGACGGTCTCCGTTCGAATCTGTCTCTGCCATTTTTAAAATTTGGAATTTTAAAAAATGAAACTTGCATTTGCAAGCCTTTTCTTCATATCTTCAGATAAATAAATACATGACCATATATCAACAAAAACTAAAAAGTTTACGACACAATCATTCAAAACGAAGACATAAAGCTTAATTGAAAATAGCTCTTATACAAGTAGCAAAGGCGCAATGTGAACTCTTTGGCTTTCTTCAACTTGCAATAGACTCAAATCTTAGGAAAAAAATGTATCTGCAATTAAAGCAAGTTGCAAATTGAAAATGTTCAAAGAAACAACAGACAATAAACACTAAATCAGAAGAAATTAAGAGAACTAAACAAAATTGAAATTAAGCATTGAATAATGTGGAAAATGTTGATATAGATTAACCTATGCCTTAGAAACACTGTCTTCATTATCTATGAAGTGTAGTGAAAATGGTTTGGATAATTTGGATGCAAACAAGTGTAGAAGTAAAACCAGTTCTACTGATAAACAATCTCAAGATTTTCATGATAAATCGGTAATTTACCAGCAGCAAAGGCTATGACTTTTAAACCACCTCAACATGCTCCAAGAAAACAACAATATGTTGTTCTGTTAGAACAACCTAGCACCAAATTGGTTAGTGAGGAAAAGAAAACCTTTGTTAACTACAGAAATATCCTTGATATTATACCATTCACCGATCAATACCAAGAAGAGGAACAAGAAGAGAAAGAAGAAAGTGGCATGAAACTGATGATTATACAAATATTTCAGCAAAGGGTTGTGGATTATTTCCTAGTTCGTGCATTAAGAATTCATTGTGCTTATTAAATAGACAAAAATGAAGAACCAGATTTCATGTGGTCCTATGAGTGATTGAAAACGTTATTACCTAAAAATGTAGAGGAAACACTAACCAATTTGTCTCCAAAATCATCAATCACAGTGCAACCGGTTAGGAATTGCACTGAATCTGAAATTAGGCATTACACAGAAGGATCATATTCAACTTCAATATTTAACACGTTTTCTGTTCCTGATTAGACTAAACTGAATAATTAAACTCATATATACCAAAGAAAACAATAGAAAATTAAAGATCGAAAACAGCGAGATACGTGAATTTCCACAAAGAAACATGTAATTTTAGGAATTATTGAATTACCGTAATGTAGTTGATAATGATGAGTTGAAGTGTTGTACGAGGTAGTATTGGTGATTGAAGATAAACAATATCTAAGATCTGCAAGAATTGTCGATGAGGATATATACAAAACATGATGAGATCAAGTTGAAACATCATTTCCTAAACATACACAACAAGATTAATAAGCGAAGGAAATCATTCAAACCCTAAGCGAAGTTAAATAAGCTTCAACTCAAATATCTGCCTCTAAACAAACACAAATCAAGTGAACCAGAAATCGAATTGAAACGTAACAAGATTAATGTCGCAGACTAAACGAGAAAGTAGCATTAGTGATAGAATCAAATACCTCAATAATTGAAATGAAATCGACTTAAAAAGCTGAGAAATGTTTAAGGAATGAGAAGCGCAATCAACATAAATGAGAAACGCTGAAGGTCCAGAATGTCACGAGCTCATAAGCGAGAGTTACGAAAGAAGACGAAGTTGAGATGGTGGTGGCGATAACGGCGAAGTGCGACGAGGTGCGACGGTGGGTGGTATGGTTGAGGTTTGGTGGCAGCGAGGTTGAGAAAATAAGCTTCTGTGATTAGGTTTGGTGGCTATGACTTGGTTCTGAGATTAGCTTAAATGTATATGATTAGGTTTTTTTTTCTACATTTTCCTATTTTACATTTTTGTGTTTTAAAAAATTAATCAATTTTAATGGGCACAAATAAAATAAACAATTTTACTTTACCTCTTTACAACTAGATATAATAACTTCTTTTTGTAGAATTCATACATTTAAAATTAATATATTTTATTATTATTATTAAATTAAATTATTAATAACTAAATAAATGTTTGTTATTAATAAGTTTGATTATATTTTAAATTTATTATTATCAAATTATATATTTTATTTTTTAAAATTATTTAAAATAAAGGAAAAATCAGAACATTTAATCTTAATATCTTAAAAATTATAAAAAGTACATTACATTAATGAAACATAGTCAAAATATTCATATTACCAATACACATTTGCCAGTACTCAAGAATTTTTCTTAATTTTTTATTTTGTTTAAAAAAACAATATTATTTTATTTATATGAGGTTTAATTGCAGTTTTGGTCCCTTATTTTAACTGAATCGCGAAAGTAGTCCCCTCATTTTATTTAAGTCACACTATGTCTCGAGATCTTATTTGTAACAATTGTACTTGAATCTATGATCATAAATGGTGTAGTACGACTTTAAAAAAATAAAATTTACATTAAGTTTTGGACCAAAATTCTGTATTGAGGGACCAAACTGGGAAGAAACAAAATGAGGGGACTATTTTCGCCATTTAGCTAAAATAGCGCGACCAAAACTCAAATTAAGCCTTTATATAAAAATAGAAACATAAAATTACTTCTATTTATTATAAACATAAAAACATAGATATTTATACGAGTTCCTGTCAAAGTAGATATCAAAACACCCCTTCGCCTTTATAATTTTAATTTAAAGGCAAAACTCACACTCAATCAAATCAATTTTCTTCCATAAATAAAGACATGTTCGGTAGACACAACATGTGCAGACTATATTGTTATCCCTAACCGTGGAACTTGTCTTACTTTTATTCTATTTTTAAAAACAATTCTACCTTTATTTATATAAAAAAATAAAAAACGAACTTCATATATATAAAGGTAAAAAACTTCAAATTGGAATTCATTTGCTTGGAACTGCTTCGAAATATTTCCTGCGATTTTACTGCAGCTAAATCCTTTGTAAAAATATGAAGTTTCGCTGCGAACATAAACAATCGCATGTAAATCCGTAGCAATAAAAGAAAACTTATCTGCCGTCCTACCTGCGTATTGCCTGATCGCAGATATATTCCATCAATTATTCCCGATCCGCAGGAAAATCTTAAGTATCACCTGCGGATATATATCCGCAGAAAATGCGCATAAAACTCGCCAATTTCTAGTTAGTGTGATTTTAAGTTTGTTTTCTTCTTTCTATGAATAGTTTACAGATTTAAAAATTGAGAAGTAAAATACAAAGAATATCTTTGTAATAAAAAAAAGTTACATTAAATTAAATAGTGTATTGCCTTGTATCAGTCTAAAAAAAGAAAAAAGAACTCATCTGTAATATCCTCATATATAAAAATTGGCTTAAACCATAAAGATTAACGGGTTATTGAAGCTAACTTTTAACTAGTTTTAATGGCATTGGAAGTCATTCATATTTTTATTCAATATTTTTAATTTGGTCAGATATTAAGGTAAACAATTAAAAATAAATAAAAGACGAAGTTACGTTTATATAGATTTGACAAAGTTACATATATATCCACCGTTGAAGTTTTGAGTAATTAATGTATGATAATCCAAACAAATAATTTAAACCTTCATTTCTATATGGATACTATCCTTTGTTGTTGATGTATCTTTAAATAGCATAAAGCTCGACGGGGAAACAAATTATTTCATTAAATTTGTTGGTTGTTGGCTGAGATAATTAGTCTCTTTAATTCCAGGAGGTTGTGTTTATTCTTCTACCGTTATTACGAAATTACAGAGAGATTGTTAATCACAATAATCAAATTTGTTAGTGTACTCCTAGCTTGTTGCATTAATGTATATACTAAATTTAACATATACTTAGTCTATGATGTGAAACAAAGACAATAGGACTCGATTTGTTGAAGTTTATTCAAATTTTGAGATTTGAAGTTGAAGTTACTTTTAATTAGTTATGATGCGTCAACGTGTATGAAAAAAAAAAGAAAAGCATGCCTTTTACAATTAGTTTTGATTATTTTCTATGAATGATGGTGTGTAGTAATGAAATTTATCTATAAATGTTTTACAAGATTTTATAACATTTATTAGAAGAGAGGATGAAAATGTAGTTTCTAAAGAGTTTGTGAACTAATTCCAAAAATATGTCTTACAAGTGACACCTAAATTCCAAAAATAATATATTAATATATCACAGATTTTTAATTTAATTCGAGCGGATAAGAAAATATATTTCCAGAACCAATTAAACCTTCGTATAACAAATTTAGGATATCACATTGCTAAAAAATCAAAATAAAACTTTTAACTTTTTTTCCTACTATCAAAACAGTGTAGTCTCAATAAGCTAAGTTATAATAGTTAATTTAAATTCTAAAAATTTACTCCGGTACTTGTAAGGTTTTTATACAAAAAGTCGTTTCAAATTTAATAGAAATACAAATTTAAACCCTTATTCTCGGTATCACCTATAGAGCGGAGTTTCTCCCAAAATTGAATTTCAAGACTCATTAACCTGTCACAACTGCGATTCACAAACGCAGGTCAAGCACTCAAACACAAACAATAAAGGTGAATTTTGAAATCATGTTAAATTAGTATAATATAAGTAAGAATACACGCAAACCAATCATAATAGAACCGTATCATTAACCAAATATTATTCAAGGAAAAACATCACATAATAAAGTCAAAGTCAAAATCAAGGAAATGCAATACATATGTATTATCGCACACAATACATATTAATCACACACAATAAACATCACATAATATGTATTATCGCACACAATACATATTAATCACAACAAAACAATCACAAGAAAATGCAATGATAAGGCATGAGCTTAGACTCGACTTCACAAAATGGGTACCATTCTACTCTGAAGTACTTGGTTATTGAGACTTGATTACACCATCCTGGTGGACGGACATTCGAATTGGCCTTGTCCTCATAGATCCCTCAACTCAACGCGAGACATATACGCGACTGTCGAGGTAAACATGTGTTGCATGGTAGTTCCCGAAATTTGGAGTGCTACCATCCAAGTCACCTAGAATTCCCCACTCGAATACCTCCAAGGTCTAACAATCTTGCCTTAAGGCTCAACATCAGAGTCACGATCAGACTCATTCAGTTTGTACTTTCCCGAAATCACTAGGCTTATTAGACCTACCAATATGATGACAATAAATAATCTCCACTCACAAATTCTCAATATTTATTTTCTCCCTCGTTGGCCTATGATACTCCATTAACATCGTCATCGCAAACACAAATTGGAATCACAATTATTTCATCAACTATGGGATTACTTCAATATTCTCATCAAAATTTATAACATCACTATCATTAATCACACATCATCACATAAACGCATCACAATCTTATAACATCACTCTCATCAATCATACATCATCACACAAACTAATCCCAAATTTATAACATCATTATTATTAATTATACATCATGATAATCACATAAACTTATCAAACTGCATCCACCTTTTATTATCACATCACCTAAACATGTCTAATCAAACAAATACATAAAATTCCTTCGACATCCAATATCAAAATAATATCAAATATAACACATTTAACGAAAATAAATTAAACATCACAATAATATCAAATACCACACATTTAACGAAGTTAAATCAATCAACACCTTATAAGTATTTCTATTCCACATTTTAATCTCACAATTTCTATATTTTGACATTAATCAATTTATCACTCAAAGGGTTACTGCCGGTACGTAGCGAGCCCCAGATGTGAACGTTGGAAATACATTTTCCCGTTCATTCTCACATTATATAGCTATACTCATGATTCCAAACACTCTTTTACCCATTACCTTATTTCGACGCTTTCACATGCGAATAAGGATTCCATAGTAAACAACATTTTTATGCATTTACTCTTTTTCCTTTCATCGATCTACTCTACAGTTTATGGGTAAACTTAAAATAAATTATGAAAGGCACTATTAAAAACTAATTTTGAAATTCGGTGTAGGAACCTTAATCATAAATTAGAAAACCAATCAGTGGATACTATAAGTCACTTTTTCAAAAACATATTTAATATTTAATTAATCTTCATTTTAACACCCTCCCAAATATCATTAATGTTTAAAACATTACTATTTATTTCATAACTGATATATGATAAATTAGGAGTAATTAAAATAATTACCTTTTTAAAAAATACCTATTACTAACAATTGAAACTCACATTCAAAATAATCACTATAATTATAATTTTTTTTTTTTAA
>PGTU02014804.1:0-37019 GCA_002896215.2 Cicer echinospermum
TAGTAGATTATTATGAGCGCGAATATTAATTGTTTTGTACAGTCTTCATGGCGCCTTATAGTCAATGTTTGTTAGAGAGACTATAATAGAGCCTGCTATAGTATCAAAAAGCCTAAATAGGTTGATATGTTGTGTTTTGTTAATTTAATGTTGATGTAATAGTTAGATTATGAAAGAGTTATCATGCGTTGCTTTGAAGGGAGATATTGTAGGCACATAGCGAGGGCGCTCGTTAAAGTGTATAGCGAGTCAGATGGGGTGTGGTGTTGAGTGGGCTCCGTAGGGTGGGGGTTTATATACAATTGGAGAATTATACTTATCTTATATGAGTTTGTGTTCGTTATGGCGTGTAGTGGCTTATGGGGATTGTCTACCACTAGAATGATTAGACAGATGAAATCTTTTTTCTCCATATTCGACTTAGAATAATTTCATCTGTAAGTTATGATGGTATACTAAAGATTCACTTATGTGCTAGCTACTTTTGTTAAATGAACAATTGTTAAATTATTATACTCTTACAGATAAAAAAAAAGAGAAAAACTATAATGTCATACCGATAATCGTTTGGAGAGTTTGGGAATTTCTTAAATAGTTATAAATTGGAGTGTTTCTTGTTTTCGAATATTATTGTTTCCGGGCTAATAATTAGCATTTTTATGGTTTTTATGTTGTCAGTGCTTTGTTTTTATTTTAAAACATGGTCTAAATTTCTAAATTTTTTTCTGAATATTTGATTATTTGTCGTTGAATATATATTTTAAATTTTGTAGGTTCTTTCTAATAAATGTTTGGTATATTTCTGTTTTAGTTTTCTTTTTTGGTAAATTTATTTATTCAATTTTTGGTAAAATATAATATTTATGTTTCTGAAAATGTTTTGTTGAGATTTTGATATATTAATGGGGTCAGTAAAATATATAAAAAAATCTTATGTTTTTTCTGTGATTGTTGATTAAGAAATAATAGTTGATATAGACAAAGCGTAGTTGAGAGTAAATAGGGAGAGTGGGTGAGTGTCAGTATGTGCTTGTCGCTATTGGGTTTATTTTAGAATTAACATTTTTTGGAGAAATTGTTCTAATAGTGGTCGTTATAAGTGAGATAATGGTATTGCCCATATTTTACAGGTTAAAAATATTGTTGCAGTTTTAATTAGAATAGAACTACATCCGTGCATTCAATATTAGGAAACTTTTCACACCTGCTAAAGAAATGATTATAGGTGAATAGATTATGGGCGGTAAGGTCTATATTAATGTTTTTTTTCTCGTCTTCTGCAGAATGGGTATTGGGGAAAATTGATCTATTAGTTATTATTTCAGAATATCGGCATCTAAACTTATGTTAACTTATACAGCAACGGTATGTTATAAATGAAGTTTGGTGGATTGTTAAAATTAAGATTTAGGTTTATTGATACTTTTTATCCTGGTTATTTTAGTATTTTAATGTTTGAACTTGGTTAGTATCGACGAAAATTATAATTAAGTTTATCGCTATCAATGATTTGATAATTATAACGTCGATTCTAAAGAGAATTGCTTTTCTCGTGTGAACTTTATTTTCATTTAGTTGAAGCATTAAATCCTGAATTGATCCTAATGGAGAACGTTTTGTCAATATAGGTTTGGATGGATTTGTTATTTTTGTGCTCTATTTACAAGTCTTTGGGACTTTTAATTTTTTTTGATTGTTTTGAAAATCGGCCGTTCTTATGTTGGGTTGTGGTTTGTAGGGTTTTGGATTTTGTTTAGGTTTAGAGAAGTTGTTTGTGGATGATTTCGCATATATTGATCAAATTTGCAAGTAAAAATTAATATTAGACAATTATAGAATGTTGTGCCTTAAATGTATTAGCTAGTGAGTACTTAGGTACATTTTTACCTCATTTGGTATATATTTAAAATATTGAGGATAATAATGAACCATAAATAATGTTTTAATAAGAGGCTGTTTACGGATCATATATATGTATCGTTTTTAGTTTTTATTGTAATGAATGGTTCGTGTTGATTGTTCTTGATCGAATTGTTATGGACTGAGCGTGCGAATTATCAGCCAACTGCTTTATATCCAATTCCATAGCAGAATTGGCAAAATTTTTCTATTTTGAAAATGATGTTTTCAATTTTTTGTTAAAAAACATTGTGTAATATTTTAATATTACTTGTTGCGATTGAGTTAACTACTTTCTGTTCTATATTTTATTTATTTTTTCATTGTGTGGTATTTGTTTCTTTCCATGATTTCATATATTTTCTTCTAAGGTATGCCTTCATGTTTTATATAATTCTGTTTTTGATTACTTTTCAATGTATTCAAATTGGTAGAATGCGAATGAATAAAACCGTTATTCTTTTTCTTCTATGTGTTGTAATATTGATAAGGCCTCGTATCATATATCCTTCAAACATGTTAGAGAGATTAGAAAATTGTGTTTGTTTCTATTGTGTTATTGGAATTGTCCGAACATAAAATAGATATACTATTTTTTATATGAAAGTTATATTTATTCGTTCAAGCTTTCTAAATCTTGGAACTTCGTTCATTTTCATTGTATTCGGTTCTTCATTTTTTGTTCGCTTAGCGCTACTTTGTTATGTTTTTCCAAATTTCTCCCCATTTTTTATCTAATCCGTTTTTTATCTTCTAGTGTTCCAAATTGTAATGGATACTAATTTCTCTTATTGCGGTCCTTCTCATTAATGACCGGAGGTCAAAGAGAGGCTTATATAGGAAATAATGCTATTACACTTTAGTGCACAATTGCTATGAGTCGCCAGTCCAGTGCTCATTGGGATAATTCATGTGTTTTCTCAAGATACATCAAATAGATATCTAATATCTAGATTTAAGTAATTGGTTGAGTGATTATAACTATCAAGATCTTATCATCATGATTTGTTTTATTAATGGTATTGTAGAGTACTTAAATACTGTATTATAGATTTTTATTTTCAATGTTCAGGACTGGTGTGAGTTGCTGTATTTTTAAGTGTGTTATTAGGAAATGTTGTTTTCATAGGGCAAATCAAAGTTAGCTTTACTTGGACTTTAAGATGACTATTGTCTTATTCTGATGGATTTTAAAAGGCCACCCAATCGCCTAGTTAGGACTTACACCACCCATCTCATCAATGCACCAACACCTTAGAAGACCACATGCAACCCCACTGTACAAATGCTATTCGCATTACCAGCTTTTCGTGCAATACCGAGTTTAGAGCATCTGACCTCCAAGAAGAAGAAGAAAGAATAGAAAGAAGAATAAGATAATGAAGGAAGTAATTAGTCTTTTGGCGGAGTGATAGTTTCTTTGTGCTCAGTTGCCAGATTATGTCGAGCACCTACTGATTCTGGAGTGGCATGTTTATATTCTGTGGGCGTTTTGTTTAATGCATCTTAATTGATGCACTTGTTTCAATGTTTTACGTCAGGGTTACATATTTAAGGGTTGCTGAGCAGAGAATTAAAATAGTAGTAATAGGTTTTAATTCAAGTAGGGTGATGAGAGGAGTGAGTTTTCACAATGTCATTAAATGAGTTATAAATCAGATAATGGGTAGTATAATTTTGTGTTTTGAAGTATTGTTGACAGATTTGGTTGTGATAAATGGATACGAAAATCTCTGGATTAGATTAATTGAGAGAAGATGTCGTTGGTCTTGGGAACGAAATGTAAACTTTGTCCTAAAGTAGCAGAAGTCTCGCGTTTTACAAAGTGCAGAATGTTACGTTATAAAAAATTAAATTTGATAAATTTCAATTGGAATATTCTAATCTATGTATAAAGATCTTGATAAATGGTATATGTTTATTGGTCTTTTGTTTAGGTATAGAGTTTGAGTTTGTCCTAATACAATTGCAATTATTTCTGAGCTGTATAAAGAAAGATAAAGCATCAATCGTCTATTGCTCGTGGGTACATTTTTTCTTTATATCTGATACTTAATGTTTCATGTGGATTATACTAGTATTGTGTTGTTTTTATTATATCATGTACAGCACTACAGTTTTTATTCAATGTCATATTTTATAACAAAGAGAGATTTTTTTGGGTAACTGAGTTGCTATATTAGCTTTTATTATGGTGATTCGTATAACATCGTAGAAATTATATCTTTTGTTGGCAGTGTTACGTGAGTGAGGGCTTAATTAATAGATACATGCGTGTGGTGATGGTCGCTCTATCTTGGGGAGTTAGCACTACATAATCTGATTTTTTTGTTAAGCATTATTGTTGAATTGTATGTTGTGTATAGAATGGATACGCATTTTAGTATTTGTTGGTATATATGGTATTAAATTAAGACGTTTTTGTGTGTATGTATCTGTTTGTGGTCTGCTTCATTTTGTTTTTGAAATAGGTTCTTAAACAAATATTTTTTGGACCTTATGTGCAAGTAAATTGTAACATTTAGGTTGGTTTTTGTTGTTCGTGGTGTTGTTTTGTTTATTTTTTCTTTACGTGATTTATTGTTGTAGCTGGGGGGATGACGTAGGTCGAATTCGGGAGAAGGATCTACTGTGTGCGGAGTCAACTCGTAGAGGCAATAAATGACAGTTGTTTCTTTGTTTCAGAGATGTGATCTTTCGAAATTCGGTGTGAGATGTAAGAAAGGTTGAAAGTGAGTGTGTTCTGTATTTTTTTTAGTGATCTATTGTTATTATAGATTTCTGAACGTCGGGTATGAACGGAATAATCCTGATATCATTGTCCCTAGATTTAGTTTCATAATGTCTGTCTGGGCACACTACGTATCAGGTTTTGTATTGGACCTTTTTGGTTATTGTGTTTAATGACGTAATAATTATCATTTAATTTTAATTTAATAGATTGGTTTTTGAGAGTTGGTATCTATCGAGGTACTAAATATGATTAAGCAACCTATAGAAATGCTGTTGGGAATTGTTTTAGCTTATATCAGGAGTTGCACGGACGCAGTGATTATGAATTAATTATGTTGTTGTGTACTATAGAAGATATGTACCTGAGGAAGTTTGTCTGCTACTATTGATTAAATTGTTGATATTTTCTACTTGAACTGTGCCCACCTTTTGTTTTTATTTAGGCATGGATTTGTATAGTACTAGATTTTAGCAATTGGTGGGAGTTAGTTGGTATACTAAACATATTGGATTTTTATTGGAAGTTATGATACTGATATGCATAAATATATGTTGGTGAATGTCTAAACTGAAAACTATTGATTGTGATTTGGGGTGTAGGACTAGTTTGTCATCAAAGGAATCTTGACAACCTACCGATTTCGGGGAAGTACAACTAATGAGTCTGATTCGTTGGAGGACTACAGTGTTCGTAACTGGCTAAGGGTAAGTAAACCTGATTAGGTCCTTTGGGGTACTTATCGAGTGGTGATTTCTTAAGTGATTAGTGGGTTGGTGTTTGTTTCCCTAAAGTCGGTGAGCTACTTGCAACACCAAGAGTTCCTCCCGACCTCTCTTGCGTATTTATGTCATTGTTTTCTTCGTGGTGTGGAGTGAGGGGATCATCGCTATCAGGACTTGGCTATTCATGAATTATCCGCCCACTCTTGTAGTGGCATAGTATCAAACCTCATAACCAAGTACTTCAGAGTAGAATGGTACCAAATGATGAAGTATTGTCTTATTGTGATTGAATTTGATGCACCGTCGATATTATACACTTGAATGCTTCTGAAGTTGTGATAATTTGATTGTTTGTGTGTTCTCCTAGTGTATTTTATATTGTGACATGATTTCGAAACTCACCCTTCGTTGTTTGTGTTTGGCGTTTGCGATGGACGCAGACGAGTTGCAAGTTGCAGGTGAAGACAATTACTCTTGAAGTGTAGGAAGCCGTCTTATCTTGAAGACTTTTACTATCTATCTTTTGTTAACGTTATTTTGAACGTATTTTAATTTTAGGGATTCCCGCTCTGATAGTGACATCGGGTTGGGACCATATTTACATTTATCATTAAACTTATGTATGTGTACTTCAAAAAGGATATGTTGTCTGATATTATGATTTCGATGTCATCAAGTTTGATGGAAATTTTGGATTGATGTGATATGTTCACGATTACGTGATACTCTTTACCTTAATAAAAGAAAAAAAAAATGTTTGAAAGTTTATATATATTTATTTAATTAAAAAAATTTCATTGATTTGAAAATAAGGAAATTATATATTTTTTTTCTTGGGGTTTAGGGTGTCACACTAATACTCGCGGAAATGGATGGAGAGGACATTCCACTTCCAGTAAATTCAGATGCAGTCAAAAATATTATGCTTAAAAAAAATGATTGAAAAAATGGGATCGCTATGTTGAAAACCTGAAAAGGCGACCTAGGCAAAAATTACAGAATCCGATGGATTGGAAACTTGGAAGAGCGGTCCATGCAAAAGTTAGGGATAAAAAATGAAACACTTCAGACTCGGGCAATTATTATTCTTGGATGTTGACTATTAGGAGTTCCTAAATTACAAGAATGACTAACGTTTGTTATTTCTCCACCTAAAGTTAAACATACTCTCGTCCGCACATTGTAACCACTGTCTCAATTGTTTTGCTTTCAATATAACGAATGTACATTTTCCAATATTGTCATTCGATGTTGTACGCTACACTCGTTATAAACCAATCCAGTTTCATTATTGATTGTTCTAGTGTTTCAAAATGTTGTTTTATGATAATAAATGTTGGAATTTGAAATATGTGAAAATATAAAAGTATTTTAAATATTTTTGACACTTGAAAATATATACACGAGAACTCGTTTGATTCTCAAGATATATGAGTGTGTGAAAAATAATAAGGAGGGTAATCATTTTAAACAATGGATTTTGCTTCACCTCGAAAAAGCGATCACACGAGACATACTGAAGTCGTCATGCAAAAAATGGTTGTTATCTTCATTCATCCAATCTTGTGGCATAGAACATAATAAGGACCGGGGAATCAAAGAAATGAACAGGAATTGATCATTAATTCATGACACACATAAATCATGCATAATTTACTCATACTCAGATGATCCATGCATCTTCGTTTACACTTTACCTATACTCCATACCTTGCATAATGCATAAGATACGCATGAATACTTTATTTATACTCGACAACCATTAACATTCACATTGCAAGTATCATATACATATTCCCCCTCTTTATCTACCTTCAAGATTGGACCAACTACCTTTGTTCATTTATGTCGATCTACCCATCGGTAAGCAATTCAAAGACGATCATTTTTTATTTCTATGGATCTACGCATCGGTAAATAATCCAAAGACGATCACTTTCATTTCTGTCAATCTACGCATCGGTAATCAATTCGAAGACGATCATTTTTTATAGATCTACACAATGATAGATCTACACAATGATCACTTTCATTTTTTGTCGATCTACGCATTGGTAACCCAATCCAAAGACGATCATTTTTTATTTCTATGGATTGGTAACCAATCCAAAGAAGATCATTTTTTTATTTCTATGGATCTATGCATCGGTAAACAATCTGAAGATGATCACTTTCATTTCTGTCGATCTACGCATCGGTAATCAATTCGAAGACGATCATTTTGCATATTTCAAACAAATTTGCACCATGCGTTTGTTATTGGACACAATTTAGGTCCTCATATATTTATTTTATCTCTTACTTGATAATATGAAAAATGAAAACCATTATTATTCATATTTTCATATTTTTCAAGTAAAATATAATTCAAAAGGGTAATAATATCTATTTTTATTATAATATATCAAATTTTGTAATTCGTATCTTCATAATCATTAAAATACAAAAAAAGGAAAATATATATATAAAAAATGAAATACGAATAAAATAATATAGCTAAAAATCAAATTACAATAAATAACTCATTATGTCTCATTAATTTACAATGCCAAATCTAATTACAGTTTTAAAACCAAATAAAATTACAAATTACAAATTAAAAATTAAGCTATATTAAATTACAATAAAAATTAAGTCAAACTAAATCAAATCAAGCATGTTGTTCGAGTTTTTGTCTCTGCTTTGTTCTCTATTGTTGTCCTTGCTCACTGCCAAACCTTGCTATGTTGATGATGACTGCTATTGATGCACAAGTCATGCTCACTGATACATCTGTACCTGTTGTAACTAATTAGATAAATAACAAAAATATAATTTTTATAATTCAGCCATTGTACATATATTGTGCATACCAAAGAGACAAAATTTTTTGAGTTGAAAAAAAAAAAGAAAGACAAAGACTGCAAATGAAAAAGCTCAGTAATGAAACAGATCAGAACAAATAAGCAAAAACCATGATGAATGCGTCAGAGCAGAAAAATGCAGAGGATGAGCAAAAAATCGAAACAAAAACAGGAAACTCAGATGAGAAAGCAAAGAGATGAAGCATCAAGCAAGAAACATATGCAAACTCTAAACAGAGGCACAAACAAAAGAAAGCGTGAATAAACAATTAAAAAAACTCTAGGAAATACATCTTCTTTAAATGATAAAGAAACACATTAAAAAGAAATTGAAGAGGAAAAACAGAAAAAGAAGAAATCAGATGGAGTTATTAACAAACGAGAAACGAGTAACTTCCCTGCGAGCAAACGATCGAGATAGAAACCAAGATTTTCATCGATGTTCGACGTCGTGTGCATCAACGTCGTCTTCTAATCAGAACGTCCACCATTACACAACGAAACTTGATTTCACCATACCGAACACACTGTAGAGGTGATACTCCTTTTCAAACGCGATCCATCATTTTGTTTTTTAACTGATGAGATCCAATCTGCTTTAAATACTAACATTTCTTCTGAGATTGTTTCATTATTTCTACAAAGTTTCATTTGGATACTTTTAATTTATTTGTTTTGTTTAATTGAGATTCGGGCTGTTTTAACACTGGATTACTAAGTAAGGATTGATCCTGCTGTTCATACAGATTCAGTTAATCCATTTAGAGTTAGTTTTAAAACACCAATATTCAATTTCATTAGAAAAATGCCTAAAACACAAATAAATATTTCATTAAATGAATGAATTAGATTTAGTGACATTTTTTTTTAATCTTTGAGTTGTTAGGACACAAGTGATACAACTTGATAGTTCTAAAACTTGTCTTTTGATAGTTCTAAAACTCTATTTTTTTATGCTGTTTTATTTCCTTTTTTTAAAATAAATATAAAAAAGGACTTATAAATTTATTTATTTAGATGTGTTATTTTCTTTTCTTTATCTTTGAGTTATTAGAATACAAGTTGCGACAACTTGACGGTTTTAATTCTCATCTTCACAAATAAATGAATAAATTAAAACTCGTAAACAAATTAATAAATAAAAATTATTCGAAGTTAACTTAAAATAACATATTTTAATTCATGTAGCATAACACAATTTATACAACTTGGTAATTGTAAAATTTATTTTTATAAATAAATAAATCTAAATTTAACTTTTTAAATTTGATTTATTTAGATGTGACTTTTTTTTACTTGGTGTTTTTTTTTTAAAAACTCAATAATAATAAAATATTTTTTAAGAGAATTAAATTAGATGTGACATCTACTTTACTCCTTGAGTATCGAGACACAAGTTGTACAACTTGATCGTCCTACAACTCATATTTTAAGATATTTATTCAAATCAAACTCTTTTATTTTTTCTTTTCGTCAAAACTTTTTTTTATCACAAAAACAAATTTTCTTTAAAAAACAATCAATACGCATTAACCAAGAACTACGTAGTTTTGATTTCTCCATCGCACCGGGAGATACGTAGAAGCAAGATCGCATTCATATTTTAACGGGAGATACGTCAAGCACATAAATAAAAATTTCTTTTTTTTATCCTCTATTTGTTAAGTACATATTTATTTCAAAATCATATATTAAATATAGTAATAATTGTTATTCATATTTAATAATAAAGAAAAATAAATATACTTAAGTTAATATTAATTTTGCACAATTAATTATAGGTAACCGTATTTTAACGGATGTCGTAGGGTGTTAGTACCTTCCTTACGCATAATCGACTCCCGAACTCAAAATTTGGTTTCAAAGACCATTTTTTTTTTTTACGGTTTCCCAATATTTTCCCAATTTTAAAATAAATTTTGGTGGCGACTCCATTGAATTCGAGAAACACTCGAAATTTTAGGCCGTGACAATCTTCGAGGAACTTAATTTCAAATTCTTTTCTTTCCATCGTCATCCTCATTGGAGTTACGAGCTAATTCTGATGTTGATTGGGCTAGTGACACCACATATCGTAAATCCACTACAGGGTTTTGTATCTTTCTTGGAGACTCTCTTATTTCTTGGAAGAATAAAAAACTTGACATTGTCTCTCGCTCCTCTAGAGAAGCTGAGTATCGTGCTATGGCATCCACTACCGTTGAAATAATTTGGTTGCGTTGACTTTTGTCTGATATGGGTATCTCTCTTTCTGAGCCAACTCCGATGCACTGCGATAACAAGAGTGTTATTCAAATTGCTCACGACTTGGTCTTTTATGAACGCACAAAAGAGATTGATTGTCATCTTACTCGTCATCATCTTCAGCTCAGCGTGGAACCATTACTCTACTGTTTGTCTCTTCTTCTTTACGAATTGCTGACTTGTTCACAAAGATGCATTCCATTAAACATTTCCAATTTTTTAGTTGACAAACTCTCGATGCTCCATGTTAATGCATCGTGAGTTTGAGGGGAGATGTTAGATAATGTTATTATATATTAATAGTAAAGGTACTTTAGACATTTCTATTCTTTTGTATATATACTCATTGTAATCCTATTAACTCAAGTTTGGTTCATTCTATATTATGAAACATAGAGTGTGGTTGTTTCTCTTCTTCCTCTTTTCATTGTTAACATTTGGTATCCGATTATTACCCATTATCTAGTTATCCAAACTTCAGATCATAAAGGCTTTTTAGATTTACGAAATCAGATTGCAAATTAACAATCAACCTCTTTCCGCAATATTTTGCAACCCACACCGACAGTCAAATTGTGTGATGAGTTTCGAAATTCCTAGAATAGCCGTCGAAAAGCTTCCACCCCTCGTACTTGAAGCTTCTTAACGAAACCACCTCACCACACTTTTAGCCTAAGAACAACCTCCTTCCATTTTCTTTATTTTAACTAATTTAATTTTAATGTATTACTTATTATTCTCGCTTGTTTCATTTAACTTTAAAAAATGATTAATAAAAACTCTGCAAAATAAAGCTGACTTTATTTATCATTGATAAACAATGCTATTTCCTACTTCCTTTTTTATTTTTTTAGTTGGTTTATTACAACTCTTTTTAAGTATCACTTTAAGGGTTTTATCAGTTTATTATATCTTTTTGAAAAAATTAGAATATGACAAAAATCTAAAAATTATTTAAAATGAAAAGTTCTTCTGATTTTGAATAACTTTTTTATAAAGATGATTTTTTATAATAGATTTTAAATTTATATAAAAATCAGTAGTTAGTAGTGTGTGAATGGATATGATCTGGTTTTTGAAAAATACCAATCATGCACAACCCTAAATCCAGTAATTATAGATATACATAACAAAAGCAAGGAGGGAAAATAGTAACACAAACATCACCACATGTCGGAGAGAAAGTGGTTGTCGGGGTTTCTTATGGTGGTTGTAGCGTAGAAAGAGAAACTCAGCAAAGTAGTGGTTAAACAGTGGTTTGTTTACCACCGCACTACCAAATCCGTTTTGCTATGCTACATTATTCTTCTTCTTCTTTTTTATAAATATTTAGTTAGAGTTATGTGATTGAAATTGATTTTAGTGAGAATGAAATTGATTGTCAATATATGATGTCAGAACAACAATGGTGATTCTGATGGTGTCCATGCGCATGCAAACTGAGTACGCATACGCAAATTGAGTTTGCATAGGAACCTACGTGAATTGAGTTTGCGTAGAAATCTATGTTAACTAAGTTTGCACACGTGAACTTAGTTTGCGTACATAAACTGAGTTTGCGACGTAACATATTTTATTGTGTTTTGATTATGATATGGTTATGCATAAATGATGTGCACTATATTTACTCATCGTGTTAGACAGACTGCTTCTACACAAACTTAGTGTCTTGAGGAGCAGTAGGAAATGCAACGAGATAGACATGCACAACGGAAACAATGACGATTACAATAATAGTAGAAAGCACAACATACCCAATAGGAAGAGCACACCCAACAAGAAGAACATACACAATATGAGGCCCAACAAGAGCAAATGGATTAACCTCTATAGGCTAATGGATATCCTAGTGGTCTTGTTGACACATTTGTCCAAGACATTTGGTGACCACATGACCACTCGACTTTGGAATGGAGTGACAATTTTCTTTATCATATTAAATTTTTAATAGTTGTTGTCGTAATGTGTTTTAACTTATATTTTCCTTTCTTTTATTTTATGATCGCGAGAAGCTAAGGGTATTTAGTAATGGAAAAAATTGAAAGAAGTTGTTATTGAACATGAAGAGATGGAGTAGTTGGTTAAGAATTCATAGTTATATCCGTTGGTAAAATACAGTTACAAAATGATCGACAAATGTATCATATATGCTTTTGTAGAGAGGTGGCATCGAGACACTAACAGTTTCCATCTTCTAGTTGGGGAGATGACAATTATAGTGGATAGTATTTCCTCTCTTTTGCATATACCCATCACCGGAGCATTTTTTTAGTCTCAATGTGTTTAACAAAGATGACGGTGCAAATATATTAAGTGAACTGCTTGGAGTTATTGAGGTTTCTGCTTATGTTGAATTTAATGTCACAAGGACAACCACAATTTGATATAGTTGGCTACTTGAAGTATATCATCAGTGTTGTCGTGACCAATTATAACAGATGGCTGCAAATGCATTTCTACTATTTTTGATTGGTTGCACCATTTTTAGCGAAAGAGTGCTTTCGTAGTTAGTGTTTCCTAACTTTGGGTGTTTTCGAGACTTCAACTCATGTGGGGGATACACATGGGGTCATGATGCTCTTGCTAACTTATATGACAATCTTCGTGAAGGAAATATGCATCACACCATAACGGTTTCTGGATATCTGATACTTTTACTGGTAAACTTAATGGTTGTTTATTGTGTTAATAATTTCTATTATTAATTATAAACTAATGATATGTTATTATATATGTTTAGGTTATGATCTATGAGCATTTCTCGATTTTATGTGTAGATTATTTTAGACCTTCTTCTAGATATGTTAAGGAAAATCAAAGATCACTTCGATGGAAGCAGAAGAGGAATAAATGCTTGGTTATTTCATTTAAGAAAACCCTTGATAAGATCGAAGTTGATTAGATATGTTGAACATCGTATGAAAAACATAGATTGAGACGACCGTTTGAGGATGCTTCTTTATTTCGACGGTGGATACAGTAGAGCCTGAAGATGTATGCATGTCTGCTAAACATAATATTGCATCAATACGGTCATGTCCAAACCATTTATGGTTCACCATTAGAGATAGTAGGTCAGACGACCGCTCTATGGGAAATAAATATAATATTTACGCAGTACACTGTGCATGTAATTGATGTTGGTGCGATTGTACAAAATATTTTGTAATGGTTGAATCATTTTTGTATTTGGTATCTTTTTAGAATACAACTTGTATGTGGCAATTTTCGTCTAATGATGAACACAACTTGTATTTGACATCTTTAATATGGTTTCAGTTCATGTGGTAGTGTGTTTTAATATTATACATATTCAATACCCAATGATATTACATGATTCATTCAAATTTAATTCTTGAGTTATTACAAAATATACACAATTAATTAGACAATAACATTACATCATTTGAAATTTTTCAATTAATTACACAGTAACATAACATATTTAATTCAAATTTGATTACACAACGACATTACAATTTGATTACGCAGTAATTTCAAATCATTAATTCCAACGTAATTACAAAATAAAATTATAATAGACTTCATTCTTAAACATCATTACACACTAAATACCCGAGCAACACCATTAGACAAGTTAAAACTTAAACCCTAAATAATTACACAATACCCTTAATCCAACTCATTCAATTACTTAACACAATAAACAAAAGTACAATGATCAACACAAGAACGACGAGAAAAAGAAGCTATAATCAATATCGAAAGAGAAAAAAAAAAGATGAGATGAAGCAGTTCACGATGGAGATTAGGCTTTTTTTGTTCTTGGAAATAATGTTTTTAAAAAAATGCAATAATGTGTTTTTAAATAAATTATGTGTTATTAAATAAATTATAACTTTATGTTTTTAAAAAAATGCAATAATGTGTTTTTATGGATTTGGAATAATATTATTGATCTACATGGACACGCCCACATCATCAACTTATATGACACTTTATCAAATTTGGGACAAAAAGTGTGATTGGGAGACCAAAACTAGGGAAAAACAAAATGTGGGAACTAATTATGTGAGCTAGGTAAAACAGGGGGACCAAACCTATAATTAAGTCAATAATATTTCTAACATTTAACATAAACCATTTTTCTCAAGCATCTTGACTATATCCATATTAACCGAACATTTCCGACTTTTTCCCTTTTCTAAGTTCAAAAGATTAAACAATAAAATTCAAGTGGTCAGTCTAAGCTTCAAAGATAACGTGAAAATAGTTTGACTAATGAAGGCATTACTCACAAAAGCATTGTTCCTAACTAATGAATGTATAGCTCATAATGATCTTAGAAATGGAAATGAAATGAAACGATAATGAAATGATTACAACAATAGTGTTACAACAAGAATCAAATGAGAGAGTAGAATACAGATAATAACAACAACAATTGTCACATGATGTGTTGCATCAATTAGTTCTAACTCTCTTTCTTCAAGTTTAAGTTCCAAAACTAGCTCTAATGGCTTCCAAATGTGGTGGAAATGAAGGATTGTGATGATCGAGTGATGGTGGCAATTACGTCTACTAAGAGACCGTGAAAATTAGGTTTTCCTTCTCTATTTCAAGTCTACAACGATTGTTCTTTATATATGAAAATTTTGGAGCATTTTTCTCTTTCTTTTTTGGGCATTCTTCTGTCCTTTTATGCATAAAGCAACTTTGGCTTAATTCAATAAAAGTATGGTCAATTGAAATATTATTTTGATGTCTTCTTGAGTGGTGAGGTGTCACATGTGTCCTAGGATAATGATGTCACATTTTGGACTCACAACTTCTTGTCTCGCAAGTATGATGCAATATTATCGTAGCATTTTACCCAAACAAAATCAATTAATTATTTTTTGCACAAAATCAATACCAAACAACATAATTCCAACGTAAACTAGTATAATTTCATAAAATAACATTTAATCAATATTTTAAAAAATGTATCTTTATGCCTTGAGCTTTGCATTGTCTTCAAAAATGAAGTTATTTTAAATTTGTAAACTCAATACAAAAATTAATGATAATGGTCGCACATGTTATCTTTCTTATTGACCAAGTTTTTTTTATACATTGGATGTATAACGATGTAGTCATACGATAAGATTAGACTAATGACATATGCATGCATATCATACATATTGCTAGAGTATAGTTGGTTTTGTGGTGGTTTTTTTTGTTGTAATGTTCATGATTTCTAAAGTTTATTTATTGGCATTATAGGATTACATAAGTAAATTACACTTCAATACACTACCAGAAAACACCAATACACTAGCATAACTATACCTAACAAATATTTAGTTTTTTTAGGCACAAAGTAGTTGGTTAACTCACTAATTTTGTTAATTGCAATTGTAGCTAATTTACATTTAATTCTTTCAAATGAGACTAGTAGAACTTGAACTCTCTTCCTCTCGCTATTAGTTAAAAAAAATATCCATTTATTCAAATTAGTATAATAAATCAAAAAGCAAAATAAATTCAATGTAACCAACACTAAAAATATGATTTTATGAATAAATTTACAGCACCCAGTTAATAACATAAAATAAAAAATTGTCACAAAATTAAAGTGATTGAAATACTAATATCTTTATATTTGTAATTTTTATGACAAAATCACTCACTAAATTTGAAATGAATCAAATCTTATCTATTAATTTGAACCAAACTCTACAACAAGACGAAAAATCAAACATCGCACTCATATTGGAAAATCACAAAAAAAGATGCATAAAAAAATCACATCTACGTAGAAACTACTTATTTATTATTAAGAGAGAGAAAACATGATTTAGACGGTTGATTCGGCAAAAACAAACTCCAATCCATCTTACATTATATCATTTCATTTTAAAAGTGGATAATTAAAAAGTTATTAACACTGTAACATTTAAATTGACAAATAATTTAAAAATAGATTAAAATATTTAGTGATCATCATTTGAATACAAATATATTATATTTTTAATAAAGAAAATTATATAAATGTATTCTATCCATATACTTTATCCGCTCAATGTTAAAAGTAAAAACAACTACTTTCACAATTATTAAAAAAATTAGATAAGTCTAATTAATTTTCTACATTTCATAAATGAGTCATAAAAACAACTACTAATATTAATTTTTTTATTCAAAGATATATTAGAAATATTAGCATAAATGAGTCAAAACTAATTAACTTTATTTAAATATTGTAACCAAGATTTGTCGTCACTTTTTTGTTTAGAACAAATGGAGTATTTATCAACTAATATAACATCCAAATTAGCTGGTATATCAGGCTTAACCTTTAGAGTCTTTCTCTTTCATTTTATACAAAGCACTTTGTCAATAATATATTTGATATCCTTAAACAATATCATAAAGCGTTTTCCCTCTATACTCTTGATCCCTAGTTCTCCCTCCGACCTTTGGCCATCCAAATGGAGAGTCATTTCCCTAATAAGCATCATCCTTATAAACACTCCTAATTTTCTAGGTTTAAATTTAGGATCTCCTTCATAAAACTTTTTGGATGTCCCTTATCTCTTTAATCTAATTACCTACAAAGGACTAAAACTATTCAAACCAACAACTCATTTGATATTAGTACAAAGTTCAAACAAGATACAATATGCTAAGTATATTTAGCTATCAAATGGAGGAAGTACAATCAAATCATTAAAAGCATCAAACCAAAAAACCATTTGAAATAATAACACCATGACATCAATATGCTGAATTCTTCAAAACCACATGTAAGCAAATCATCTTTATGGCTACTAGTATATGTATGACTTCTTTGGCTTCTAGTCGGTCATTTATGTGACTACTAGTCTATCATCAATTATATGAACTAGGATATGTTGCAATAAAGAAAATATGCAGTTACATGCAATTTTCGATATCAGATAGTTCAAATTACATAGTAACAAAATAAATTTAAAATGATTCAACTGCCAATTTGAGACTGGACAGTTGAGATTGGAAACTGTGTGACACAGTTACTAGCATCAAATCCCAATTTCTTTTCTGCATTTGCAAGTTCTAGATAATTTTCTCAAAAAAATGGAACTGTATTAAACTATATGTCGGCCATTTCATAATCTTATTTTTGAGCCACTTAGCAATGATTTTACTATGATATTAACTCATGTCATCTTTATTTACATGTATAGCAAAGGATTCGAACATCAATATATTTTTAAAATCAATGAAAAGATTGTTCTGTAATGTCTCTAACATAATTGGGTAAATAGTTGCTAGTTTTTATACTCAACTAAACTCTTGCTTCCATGGCTTCTGCTCTTCATCGTTTGGATGCTCCTTCTCTGAATGTGTTAAATATAGGATGAATGTGTCGTGGCTATGGTCGAAGAAATCTCTACGAAGGCCTGTATTCCCAGGACATCATTCAGATTTGACGAGAAAACCATTGGATGAATCTACCTCCAGTTGAGCAAATACAAACCTAATATAAACTTTATGCAGATACTATGTCAATTTCGACGGAGATTATTGTTCAATACGAATATATACAAAACATAATCAGACGTGGAAAATATTTTAGGCACTATTGCTTGCTAAGAGACTACAATGAATTTGTAACATATATAGGATTAGAGGTAAATAAAACAGACTCTATTCTAAATTACTATGACAAAAGCCTAACTACCAACAAGAAAAGCTACATCATGTCAGGCCTAGCCAACTCATTGACCTTGTCCTGATCAACACTGATGCCTAGCAAGAAAAAGTAATTTTTACATATGCAAAAATAACATGATATAATAGAAAAAATGTGATGCTTTGCTTAGTTAAGATCATACATTCGAAATATGAGTAAAAATGAAAATGTACATACACTTGATAAAACCAAATTTTTCACTTCCTTTTGGGCAGCATCTTTGACATGCTCCTTTCCAACACAAGACATGCCAAAATCACACATAGTTTTGCAAAAGGGAAGACTTGTAACTTCATTTTCTGAATCCTGCAATACACTAGAAGACTGTTGATTATGAGATCAAAAATCAGAATCATAAGATTCTAATTTGTATAGTTATTAGTATGTATTAATTAGAATTTCAGTTTATTTTTTTTTCCTTTTAGGATAGCATTTATAGGGAATTAGTTTCCTAATTACCAGCTCTATTATGATCATACACAATTAAATTACTTGTACTATTTATACTCTTTATGTAATGAGTTTCATTATCAAGTGAATAAACAATCGCTTTTCTGCATGATATCAGAGCTAGATCTGAACCATCCCTAGTCTCTTTCATTGACCCAGCCATGGAAGAAGACAAAACAGAAGTCTCACCCACAAAGACTGACATAAATCTTGCCGGCTCAATCGAAGGCACTGGACTTCTCATCACTGGCCACAAGTTGAATGGCCAAAACCACTTTCAATGGGATAGGTCAAAACCATTCTGCAACAGGGACATCAGAGGCAATGCAACACACAACCCACAAGAAATGGAAGAGAAACAGGATCCATCTCCATTCAGCAAAGAACAAATAGAGGCTCTAAAAAAACTCTGGCAGATTGTTCTTACTGCAAAAAATATGGTATAGCTTCAGTAGCACAAAAAGGTAATTTCCTAAATGCTTTACATACTAGCATAGGAAAACCAAAATTATGGATCATAGATTTAGGAGCCTTAGATCACATGACCGGATATATAACAATATTTGACAATTATTCTCCCTGCCATGATAACTCCTCTATTCGGATTGTTGATGGCACCTTGTCACAGGTTACTGGTACAGGTTCTGTAATTACTTCAAAAAATATTACTCTTAATTATGTACTGCATGTGTCCAAACTTGATTGCAACTTGCTATGTATTAGCAAACTAACTAGAGACTTGAGATGTGTCGCTAAATTCTTTCCCAATCTGTGTGAATTTCAAAATTTGGAGTCGGGAAAGACAATTGGTAGTGCTAAATAGTGTGTTAGACTTTACTACTTGCAAGTTGAAGATTCCTCCAAAGAACTCAAAGCCAATTCTAGTGCAGTGGTTTCTCCAAATAGTGACAAGTCTATAATGTTGTGGCACTATCGATTAGGTCACCTAAATCTCAGGTACTTAGAGAAATTGTTTCCCTCATTATTCAGTAAAAACCTAATGAACTTTCAATGTGAAGTATGTTCGTTATCCAAGCATACCCGAAACACATACTCACCTAAACCATATAAACCCTCTCAACCCTTCTCCTTAATTCACACTAATGTATGGGGGCCATCACGGGTTAGCAACATTACTGGAGCTAAATGGTTTGTTACATTCATCGATGATCAGACAAGAGTCACATGGATATTTCTCATGAAAGAGAAATCAAAAGTTGGAAAATTATTTGAGTTTTTCCACACCATGGTGCAAACACAATTCCAAACAAAAATTAAGGTGCTCAGAACCGACAATGGATGTGAATACTTTAGTTCAGCACTAGAGTCCTACCTTAAGATCCATGGAATTGTCCACCAGAGTTCATGTGTAGATACCCTCCAACAAAACGGGGTCGCAAAAAGGAAAAATAGGCATCTACTGGAAGTAACAAGATCTCTCATGTTAGCCACAAATGTACAAAACATTTTCGGGGAGAAGTTGTCCTTTCAGAAATAGGATGCCTTCCCGCATCCTCAATTTTGACACACCCTACTCCACTCTCCAAACTATTTTCCAACCAGCAGAGTTCTCACCACTATCTCATTTAAAATCTTTGGATGTTCAGCCTTTGTTCACAACTTTAATCCTCTCAGCAACAAACTTGACCCAAAATCTATCAAATGTATTTTTCTTGGCTACTCACCTCACCAAATAGGATATAAGTGTTACTCCCCGACAACCAGAAAATTTTACCACACTATAGATGTGACCTTTGAGAATCAACCTTATTACTCCAAAGTTGGAATTTGGGGGGAGAATACCATAATCCCGAAAGAAACAACAAAATTTCAATTTTTGGGTTTTGAGATGGTCGAACAAACTGCAGCAGCAGAAACAGAAAATCCTGCACCTACAGAATCAGCCGAATCCGTAAATTCTACAACAGCAGAACCAATAAATTCCACACCAACAGTACCAATAAATTCCACACCAATAGAACCAGAAAATCCCACCAAACCATTTGAACTTGTCCTTGAAACTGCACTAGTAGAAAGTATTGCACAAGAAGCTGATTGGAAAATTTACACTAGGAGGAAGAAAAACAATTTGGTGGAAGAGTAAAAAATTGCTCCGGTGCAAAGTCATGAATCTAACCAGGCTCTAGAAAATGGAATCTCTGCAGGTAATACTTTCTAACTCAAAATCTGTCCATACGAGTTCAACTGACATCGATGTTCCTATTTGTCAAAATCTGTTTCTGTTTAATATCCCTCAAGTATAGGGATTCAGTTGAATGGGAGTACTGGTAGGGATTTAGTTATATATGAGTACTAATAGGATTTGGTTGTTTAGTAATCTAGTATATATATATATATATATATGATGTATTGCCAACATAATTCAATTCAATGAATATAATTTTACTTTAATTCTTGAGATCGTATCAGAGCAGGTTCTGATTTTGTGATTCGTCTTTGTGCTTCACTACCGCTGCCGGCGGCAAGCACCACTTTTTCAGTGTTTCAAATTTTTGGCTTCATACAGTTATTTGTCGCCATCAACTCCGGCTGCCTTTTTGATAAGGATCTCAAGAGAATGAAGATGATTCATATTTTAATAAATTAGGATAAACTTTATATATTTTAATTTGGTTTGTATTAATTCTTAGTTTGCTTTGATTTGGAATTGTAATAGTTTTATTATTGATTTAGTTTTTGTTATGTGTAAAAAAAAATAAACTTAATGTAAGTAAGTAAAGTATCTTCACTTACACATAACAAAAACTAAATCAATAATAAAACTATTACAATTCCAAATCAAAGCAAACTAAAAATTAATACAAACCAAATTAAAATATATAAAGTTTATCCTAATTTATTAAAATATGAATCATCTTCATGGTCTTGAGATCCTTATCACTTTCTAGCAACCAGCCACGACGCTACAGTTGCCCTCAAAAGCACCGCTTTCACTATGTGTTTTTTTCCAATGACTTTTTTTTTTCTTTCTGTTCTTGATCTGTCCATTCATCAATCACCTGTTTGAAGTTAGTGAATGCAACATCATCTTCACCGGTAAAAGGGATGCCAACAGATGATTTCATACGCTGCAACAAATTTCTATTCTCAACTAGAACTCTCTGAGCTTTATCAATCAAATCCTGCTTGGCAGCAAGAAGCTAATGGCACTGCTCTATGAAGCTTGTGTCTAGGATCAAAAAGGTTCAGGAAGATAGTTCAACCTTCAAACTGCAACATCGAATCAAATTACTACCTAGGAGCCAAGAAAAATTCAACACCAGCTGAATTTTCTAGTGCGCATCCAAAGTCAACAAACACCGCAGCAATCCACCGCGCGTCCATCTTCTCTATGTATGGGTCTTACGCACCTCCACCAAATTCGTGCGTGAGAATGCATGCACCTGTCTTCGGCCCCCCTCTGCAGGTCTTTTCATGATGTGATGTACTGGTCGTGCCTTTATCTCCCTGAAGCATGCCGCTCTCTCCTTGAAACATATTCAAGTTTAAATATTTTGAGTCTCCAATATTATTGTTTTGAAGCTTCCAAATGCAGTCTTTTAGAAGAGCGAAGCTTGCTTTGTTCAATTGCTTGTCATGAATTTCCCTCAAAATGATGATCAATCAGGCTATCTGGCTAGGCTATATTTATAGCAATTCTCTCCGACTTCAAATGCATCCCTGAGTTGCCTTTCCATCTTTTTTATTATTTTGTGGAGCAAAACATTGTTTTCTTGTAGCAAGCTAAAGTTAAGCTTTAGCTTGAGGGGGAGTGTTGTACCATTGCCGTCGTTTTTTCGTAGATTGTAAATAAGAGAAACTTGTTGTTTTTTGTTTTTCATCCATGGCGGGAGAAGGAGTAGTGATTCATAATGGAACCGAGACTGAAACAGGAAATAAAAAATTCCAAGCCGAATTGCAAAACCTCTCATACGTTCACAAGTTGAATGGGAAGAACTATTTGAAGTGGTCTCAAATTGTGCGCACGTTTTTGAAAGGTAAAGGGATGGCAGAATACTTAACATATGAACCCCCAAAAGAAACAGATCCCAAATTTAAGAGGTGGGATAAAGCGCATACCGCCTTCATTGCGGTTTATATTTTCATTAAACCTTAGCCACCTTCATTGTGGCCCTTTTTGCTTGCTTCATTGTAGCAACGTGAGATTTCTTTTTGCCTTTTTCCTGCCTTCATTGCACCAACTTGAGATTTTTTTATACTTATTTGCTTCCGCATAAACCTACCACCTTCATTGCGGTTTCTATTTCTTAGCCACCTTCATTGTGGTCCTTTTTCCGCCTTCATTGCGGTTTCTATTTCTTAGCCACCTTCATTACAGTTTCGTTTTCATTGCAGTTTCTATTTCTTAGCCACCTTCATTGTGGCCTTTTTTGTTGCCTTCATTGCAACAACTTGAGATTTCTTTTTTTTCTCATTTGCACTCCATATAACTCCTCACATGACAACCTTGCAGATCTTCTAACTAAAGGGCTAAACAGTAGAACTTTGAAAGAATTGTATTCAAGCTGGGAATGGAGAACACCTATTCACCAGCTTGAGGGGGAGTGCCAAATCTGTTTCTGTTTAATATCCCTCAAGTATAGGGATTCAGTTGAATAGTAGTAGTCGGGATTTAGTTATATATGAGTACAATAGGATTTTGTTGTTTAGTAATCTAGTATATATATATATATATATATATATATATATATATATATATATATATATATATATATATATATAATGTATTGCCAAGATAATTCAATTCAATGAATATAATTTTACTTTAATTCTTGAGACTATTGTATTGAGAAAAGGAAGAGAACTTGTACTCAACATCCAATTGAAAGATTTGTGTCATATGGGAAACTATCACAAAAATATTGGGCATTTGTAGCAGCACTTAATAACACATATATTCCAAGAAATGTTCAAGAAGCCCTTCAACAACCTAAGTGGACAGCAACTGTAGCAGAAGAGGTTCATGCATTGATTAAAAATAACACCTGGGAAATTACTGCTTTACCAGAAGGAAAAAAGCAAGTTGGATGTAAGTGGATATTCTCTATCAAATACAATGTTGATGGGAGCATAAACCGGTACAAGGCTCGAGTAGCAAAGGGATTCACCCAATCATATGGCATAGACTATGAAGAGACATTTGCTCCGGCGACCAAACTTAACTCAGTACGAGTCATACTATCCGTGGCTGCAAACTTGGATTGGCCACTACACCAACTAGATATTAAGAATGCCTTCCTAAGTGGTGAGTTAGAAAAGAAAGTATACATGCAAATTCCCCCAGGACTTGAATCATCCAGCACCTTAAACAAGGTGTGCAAGCTCCGAAAATCCTTGTATCGTCTCAAGCAATCCAAGAGTGTGGTTTGAAAGATTGACTCGAGTTGTCAAAGAAGAAGGATTCATACAAGGCCAATCAGATCACACTATGTTTGTCAAACACTCCTTTGAAGGCAAGGTAACTTTATTCATTGTGTATGTTGATGACATCATTATCACAAGTGATGATCATGAGCAAATCAAACAGTTGAAAGAACTCTTGGCTAGGGAGTTTGAAGTCAGACTTGGGGCAACTCAAGTATTTTTTAGGGATGGAAGTAGCTCGCTCAAAGGAGGGAATATATGTTTCTCAAATAAAATACACCCTAGACTTACTCCAAGAAACTGGAATGCTTGGGTGTAAGGCTGCCAATACTCCTATGGAATCAGTAAGTAGAAGCAACTTCGAAGAAGATCTTCTAACTGACAAACATAGGTACCAAAGTCTAGTTGAGAAACTAATATACTTAACTCATACTCGACCTGATATTGGATTTGTCGTCAGCATGTCAAGTCGCTACATGACAAGTCCGACTGAAGTTCACTTGAGAGTTGTAAATAGAATCCTACAATACCTTAAGGGTACACCAGGTAGAGGTCTTCACTTCATCCCTCAATCTACACCGACTCAGATTGGGTTGGATGTACATCAAACAGAAAGTCAACTACCGGCTATTGCTCTTTTGTGTGGGGAAACATGGTCACTTGGAGAAGTAAGAAACAGTCTGTGGTAGCTAGAAGCAGTGCATAACCTAAATTCAAAGCCATGGCACAGGGCATCTGTGAAGGGATATGGCTGAAGAAGATATTGGATGAAATCAAAGTTCCAACCTTTACATCATGAGGTTATATTGTGACAACAAAGCTGCCATCAGCATCGCAAAGAACCCGATTCACCATGATAGAACAAAACATGTGGAAATTGACCGACATTTCATAAAGGAGAAAATTGATAATGGTACTATAAGTATTGATCATGTACCATCGTGCAATCAAACAGCAGACATCCTAACAAAAGCTCTCCCAAGAAATACATATGAAAATATAAGATCCAATTTGGGCATGATAGATATCTACCACCCAGATTGAGGGGGAGTGTTTATTATGAGATCAAAATTAAGAATCATAAGATTCTGATTTGTATAGTTATTAGTATGTATTAATTAGAATCATACACAATATGTATTAATTTTTATTTCCTTTTAGGACAACATTTATAGGGAATCAGTTTCCTAATTACCAGCTCTTTTATGATCATACACAGCTAAATTACTTGTACTATTTATACTCTTTATGTAATCAGTTTCATTATCAAGTGAATAAACAATCGCTTTTTCGCAAAGACTTTCTAGTAAATAAAAGCAATATAAAAAACTAAAGCATAGAAAACTCATGAACAAGAACTTGTAAAAATTAATGAACTGAAGGAGGGAGAAAAATGTAATAAATCATTAAAGTTGTAGTGAAGGAATTATGGTACCTCTAGGCGTCAATACAAGTCACTTGCAGAAAGGACTAACACTGTGAGATTGAAATTGAACAGTGTTGCAGGCCTAAGGTATATGTTAGAATATTAGAAAATATTTTATAATATCTTATAACATCTTTTATATTATATTATATTAGAGTATCTTGAGTTATTTTCTATGATCAACTTATAATCATAGAGAATCTTAGAATATCTCTCATTATTATTATGATTTATTCCTGATTTAGGATTGAGTCTATGTTTCTCTATAAATAGAGATTAGTATTGAGTCTTTTGTAATCAAGTCAGCATTAAGCTATTATCAATAATATTCAAACCCTTATTATTTTCTCTCCTCCTTTTCTCTAAAATCCCACAACTTCAACATGGTATCAGAGCCTATTTCGATCCTCCTTGAACATTTTGTCGTTGTTCCGCTTCTAAGTTCCCAACAGTTAGGGAATATAATTATAGTTTTTCTTTTCCAACGTGATATTTTTTTCTCAAACGACACTGGTTTACGTTCCGTTCAGTTCGTTACTGCCGCCGCCACTGTTTCCTGCGACTTTTCCGGCAAACAACCACCTTTGACTTCACTCCTTCAAAAAAAATCACAAAGCGTTTCTATTAATCTTCCTCCGCCGCCACTGCTCGTTTCTATTTGTATTCATCCACCGCCGCCGCCGCCATGGTTGTTCACGCAAAGGATGAACCCTACCTAGCCACCTCAATCCCTAAGCGCGTCCGTATCTTCGAATGGATTCAGGAGGAGCAGCAGATTTGCCTGCTTTCCCCATATACAGATCTGATTAAGGTACTGCTTCCTGATGGAAACGTGAAGGAAGAAAATAAATGGCAAACTACTCATTTGGACGTTGCTCGTGAAATCTCAAAGAATTTGGCCAATAATGCTCTTATTGCTAAGGTTAATTGTGTTCTTTGGGATATGACTCGTCCTCTTGAAGAGGATTCTCAACTTCAGATCTTTAGGTTTGATGATGATGAAGGACATGACACCTTTTGGCATTCTAGTTCTCACATTCTTGGCCAGTCACATGAGACGGAGTATGGATGCAAGATTTGCATTGGGCCGTGTACTACAAGAGGAGAGGGATTCTATTCTGATGTTTTTTGTGGCGACTCAGGATTGAATGATGATCACCTTAAACTAATTGAGGCTAGGGCATTGAAGGCTGTTGCGAAAAAACAACCCTTCGAGCAGTTTGCGATAACTCTCGTTGAAGCGAGGGAGTGTACTCTTGGTATGGCGAGGAAGATGTCGCAGTTTACTAGCAGGTTGTTTGCGATTCTTATGAAAATGCTTTTGGATATTGAGGATGATCCAGCTTGGCACACTGCGGAGACTGAGGATGAAGATGCTGGTGAAACTAGCAATTATAGTGTTGGACAGGCATGTTTGGATAGGTTATCTATATCTTTGGGAGGAAATCTGATTGTTCCTGTTGCTTCTGAACAATTACTTGCATATTTGGCTGCACCTGAGTGGCAAAAACGTCTTGCTGCATTGATTGCACTTGCTCAGATAGCTGAAGGATGCTCAAAGGTCATGATAAAGAATTTGGAGCAAGTGGTGGCTATGGTATTGAATTCATCTCCTGATCAGCATCCTCATGTAAGGTGGGCAGCTATTAATGCAATTGGTGGGCAATTGTCTACTGATTTGGGTCTATATTTGCAAGTTCAATATCATCGGGGGGTGTTTCCAGCCCTAGCTGCTGCGATGGATGATTTTCAGAATCCTCGTGTAGAGACTCATGCCACTTCAGCTCTGCTCAACTTCAGCGAGAATTGCACACATGATATTTTAACACCATACTTGGATGGAATAGTTTGCAAACTGCTTGTACTTCTTCTGAATGGTAAACAAATGGTGCAAGAGGGAGCCTTAACTGCTTTGACATCAGTTGTTGATTCATCTCATGATCACTTTCAAAAATACTATGATGTTGTCATACCATACCTGAAGGCTATATGGTTAATGCAATTGATAAGTCCACTTGTAGGGGAGGTCAAAGGTATCTGGTTCGACAATCGTTTACAACGTGACCTTTCTCGATTTGTCTTGCCTCGGTTCGACAATCATTTACGACGCGACCTTTCTCGGTTTGAATTTTGATCAATGAAAATATGTGTCCTGGTTCAAACAGCCGTTATCTCTCATGTTTTGGACGCGCTTTCTCGCTCTGTTTATCGATCATGGCTTCATTTCGTTAGAGGTGCGCTGCTTCTTCTTTGGTGTTTGTCATGCAATTTAGTTCTTACTAATAGATTATATCAGTGGCTTTTATTCTCACGGACGATCATTCTGGTGGTGTCCCTTTTTCCACATATGAATCATATTAAGGATGACTTCTTCTTCTGTTAGTGGTTATTCTAACGGTGTCTTTTATTTTCATGATTTACTTTACCATGGAAATTTGTCCCAGATGAACTGGCCTTGCCTTTCTCTCCTTGAAGCACGTCTTTCTCTTCTTGAAGTAGATTCAAGTTTAAATATTTTGGGTCTCCATTATTATTGGTTTGAAGCTTCCAAATGCAGTTTTTTAGAAGAACGGAGCTGGCTTTGTTCAATTGCCTACCATGAATTTCTCTCAGGCTGATGATCAATCAGACTATCTGGCTAGCCTATATTTATAGCAATTCTCTCCGACTTCACATGCATCCCTGAGTTGCCTCTCCATCTTTTTAATTATTTTGTGGAGCAAAACATTGTTTTCTTGTAGCAAGCTAAAGCTTAGTAAGTTTTAACTTGAGGGGAATGTTAGAATATTAGAAAATATTTTATAATATCTTATAACATCTTTTATATTATATTAGAGTATCTTGAGTTATTTTCTATGATCAACTTATAATCATAGAGAATCTTAGAATATCTCTCATTATTACTATGATTTATTCCTGATTTAAGATTGAGTCTATGTTTCTCTATAAATGGAGATTAGTATTGAGTCTTTTGTAATCAAGTCAGCATTAAGCTATTATCAATAATATTCAAACCCTTATTATTTTCTCTTCTCCTTTTCTCTAAAATCCCACAACTTCAACATTATACAACAAATAGTTTTATCAATCACTTCATGAACATAGTCTTCAGTTTGGCTTTAAAATGGCAATGGGGCATTAACTTTTGCCATATTTAAAAAAGAAAGAATTGGAAAGCAGAACGAGCATTGGACCATGAATGAAGTAAAAGGAGTATGTTCAAACTTCAAACCTAGCAAAGAGGAAATTTATACCTGAGATGTCACTGCTACCATCTTGGTGCAAGCCCGTCAATCAAACTTAGCCCATGGTAGATCTTCAAACAGGATAAAAAAAACTCGAAAACGAAGATTTAGCCACCAAGATAAAACGGTCAACAACAAAACTTATAGTCTCAAAAGTCAAAACATAATTAATTTAGGATCAACATAATTAATTTAGGATCAAATAACTTCCTTAGGCATCATAATTGCAGCTGGAGAAAAAAAAGCATTTGTCTTCATATCCTATCAATTTGAGGTGGTAATGGAAAAAACATAATGGATTCAATCTATGAAAGCAAACACACAAAATACAAAGGTTTATAGAAAGTAGACCATGACCAAAAAAGGTTGACGAGAGATTATTCCAGTTGGATGAACACGTTTAGTATTATCTAGGTTATCCTAAATTATTCCTGTGATGCAATTCAGATATTTATAAATATTTTCAAAATACATTTTAATAACTTTAACATTAATGTTCCTGCTAGGCTTTTTCATAAAAAATTAATGAACTCGTCTGTTAAGTCCTAGTCCTCCATAACAATACCTGAAAATGACTCAGATGCCTAGTAGATTGCTCTACAAGCTCATCTCTAGTAGAAAAAAGAGCAACAACTGGAGTAGGATACATCTGCACCAAAACAATTTTTCTCATCATTACATATATCAAAACAAAAAGAAAAAAGAAAAAATATAAAAGAGAACGCGAACGCGGAAATGCCTCTGTGCTAGGAACTAAGTAGAAACCAAGTGCCATAATTTTGAGAAGCTAGATATATTACAGATTTCAGGAAATGCTTAAACAAAATACCCTTACTGTTGTCACACCAACTGTAGATAACTCATGTACAAGAGCTCATAAGAAAATAAAGAACTGAAGGAGGGAGAAAAACTGAAAAAGTCATAAATAATAAATTTATTGTAGAGATGAAATAAAGAATGGTACCTCTAGGCTTCAATACAAATCCCTTGCAAAAAGAACTGAGTCAAGCATGAATTCGCAAAGAAGACGATATCCCCCATATACTGGCTGAGCAACAGACCAACATTTTGAGATTAAAATTGAACTGTTTTAAACAATCACTTCATGAACCACATCTATTACTTTCTCTAGAGGCTATAATCTTCGTTTTGGCTTTACAATGTCAATGAAACATTAACTTTTGCAATATTAAAAAAAAATGGAAAGGATGGGCATTAGACCAATCAAAGAGGAAATTTATACCCGAGATGCCATTGCTGCCATCTTGGTGCAAGCCACAAATCACACTTGAATCCCTTGGAAGATCTGCAACCAGTATGAAATAATCCAAAAACAAAGACTAAACCACTAAATCTGGTAGATGAACTGGTAAACATATAGTCTTAAAACATTATATAGGATCAAATAAAATAACTTCTTCCTTAGGCATCACAATACCAGCTGGGAAAAAAAAAAAAAGCATATATCTTCAAATAATGCCTATAAAAATTGAAGGTAGTGTATAGAAGAAAAAATATAATATATGGCATCTATCTATTAATGCACACACATAAAAAATATAAATGTATAGAAAGAGGATTGTTAGAATATTAGAAAATATCTTATGATATCTATTATATTATATTAGAGTATCTTGAGTTATTTCTTAAGATCAATTTATAACTATAAAGATATCTTAGAATATCTCTCATTATTATTATGATTTGTTCTTGATTTAAAATTGAGTCTATGTTTCCCTATAAATAAAATTAGTATTGAGTCTTTTGTACTGAAGTTAGCAATAAAACTATTATCAATAATATTTAAATTCTTATTATTTTTTCTCCTTATTTTCTCTAAAATCCCACAACTTCAACAAAGGTTGTATGCAATGGTGAATTCCAGAGCCTATCATCTTAGAATCATCTCTCAATTATGATTATGATTTCTCTTGATTAGATGAGTTTCATGTTTCTCATATAAACAAGAGATAGTAATTTGCAATCTTTTGTAGATGAATTAGCATAAAACTGTTATCAATAATATTCAAACTCTAATTGACTTTCTCTCCTCTTTTTCTCTAAACCAACAACTTCTACAAAGATCACGGTCACAAATGTTGTATGCAAATGGTGCATTCCAGAGCCTAGGAGAGGACAGAATTTAAGATCTGATAATACATTGTTGGGAAGATGCTTACAGTTGGAACAAACACATGTAATATAAATTAATTAGTCATAATTTATTCCTAGAAAGCAATTCAGATATTATAAATATTTTCCAATATTTTTATAAAATCTGAAAAAAAATGAAAATTGAAATTGAGACAGTATGTTACCTCTTGGCTTCAACCACAAGTCCCTGCAGAAGGAACTGAGACACCATGAATTTGCAACAAAGATTGATGTCCCAATTCACTAGCAAAGGCAACACACACCTACTGTAACATTGAAAATAAACAGTTTATCAAATCACTTCATGAACCACGTCTATAACTTTTTGTAGAGGCCAGAGGTGTTCATTTTCCTTTAAAACCTGTTAATGCAATTACCTTTTCATAATTAAATAAAAATTGGAAGTAAGGATGAGCATATAGCCTATGTATGTATAAAAAGAGTAATCTATAAACCTAATCAAAAAGGAAATTTATACCTAAGATGCCATGCCGCCATTAATGGTTCAAGGTTATATATATTGTATGTTTGATGTTACTATTGAAATTAATATATTAATCGATGATGACATAATAAGAAAGAAACAAAAAATAATTATTTTAGTGACCCACCGGGAAGGAAACTCATGTGATCAATTCGTCGTCGATAACTATGTTGGGAATGTGAGAAATCTTACGCCACTCTTTCCCTTCTTCTCCGTAGATTGCTTCCAGTAATGGACATCGGGAGTCATACTTAGTACTGAAAGAGAGGAAGGTAATCCTTTTTTTGGCAACGACTTGAGTTTGAGAGCATTAATAATCTCAAGGTTTTGGAAGAGATGAGATGTTGAAAACCACTTCCTATCAAATCTTGTATCAAAGACCACAAATGCATAGTGTCACAGAGATGCCGGTAGCAATGGCACCACACATGTTCATGATCACCACCTTTAATTCGCAACACCGACGCCGATTGAAGATGTTTCCAAGTTGGCGTATTCCACATAATCCCTCCAACAGAGCCAATAGTCACAATACCTGTAAACTGATAGGTAAATCATCTACGACAAAAGTTGAAGATTTGGTATATTATCAATTTCCATTTCTTGAAGGTCAGTTAGCATGTCATTTATGCTGTGATGGTAAATGAACAAAGTTCTCAATTTCCATATTGGCAATATAAACAAGATTTGGAGTGGCTAATCCACCTAGGGAAATGAAGTCAAACTCATTACAGTCCCATATACTGAGGCTTCTAAGAACGAGAGACTTTTTTTGCGACGCATCTTCTGTAATTAATATCGATTTTAAATTTTTAACAACCCTCGATAAAACAGACTCTTGAGGATAGGGAGAGCGACCAAGGTAAATGATAATCATTGTGAAATACAGCTATAGAATTTTTAAATTCTCGAGAGATGAGTAATTGGTGCAAGTATTCACGAGGAAGGAACTCTAGATTCTCACAATTACTGATTAAAAGAAATTCAAAGTTTTTGGTAGACCGTCTCTTGGAAAAGACGTCAGAGATGGAAACCGTCTATGGTCAACTGTTGAAGAGAATTGAGAGGGAACACCAACTGGCGGAATACATCTGATAATGGAATTATAGTTACATTCTGCCATTATCATATGAATGTCTTGACTTCACTTGCAGATCATAGTTCCCTCAAGTCATGTTCAGTTAAGGAAGGAATTGGTCGGGTATGTTCCGATCAGTTTGGACACTTACTCCTAGTAAAGACTTTTTAGACTGGGAATTTTATAGTTGGACCGTCCTACTGTTCCCTTCTCAATTAGGCTATCTCAAAGTGTAAGAGTCCTACGGAGGCACCAAATGGTTGAAATGAAGGAGAACACTCACTTTCATAAAACCTCAGTGACCAACGCTTTAATTGAAAAGCATCGAATCAATGAATGAGTTCTTTCAAATTACCCAATTGACCAAGGTGGTGAACGACATATATACAATTACCACAATTGGAGATCCTTAAATACATCATGTTGCCAAAACAAAAAATTACCCAACCAATTTTGGAAAGTTGATTCTCCAATAGCCTGATGGTGAGACTTTTTCAAATTTGTCGAGGGTTGTAAATTTCAAGTACAACACGAATGATTTGTGAATGCTGAAAACTACTGTCAGAAACCCATTCTAGAGCTAACTCGTCTATTGTTCTTTCATCTTCATACCAGCTTGAAAGTCTTCAAAAGGGATCATTAACATTTGTAGTTGGGAGATGAAAAGTTTTCCATGTAGGTGGAGAAATTTTCCTAACTCTGCAACCTTCCAAATCCACCACCTATGTTTGCTGATACAAAGTCAGACAAAATTTGGAGATTTTCTAGTTTGGCATTTGTATGGGCATTTCCCTCAAATGCAGTGTCACTAACATCAAGGTGGTGCAGATTAACCAATTTTCCCATGTCCTATGGCAATTCAATGAGCCTTTACAACCATACAAACAAGAACCTGCAGAAATTATTTGCCTGTTCAGAAGCAACCTTTCAATCCTTGTGCGAGAAAGATTAAAGTACCGGCAGGTATAATAAAATTTCCAATAGAGTTGCAACCTCGGTGATACTCTTGTAGTTTGACAAAGATAACACGCGTAACTCTTTCATTGTTGAGCAAAGTCATGTCTAACTTGTCGATAGTTAAACAAAGAGGTAAATTGTTCTTTGTAATGGTAACGCTATAAAAGGTACTTTGATCTTTTAAATCATCCAATTGATCAAATTATAAAATGAGTCATATAGCCCCCTATTGATATACATAATCATGTACTCTTTCCAAGTAGAATTGATGAAACACTCGGTAGCTAAATCAGATGAGGTTATGCATTTCAAAGTTGCTTCCTCGTCATTGATAGATCCTCGTTGTATATCAACGACCAGACACTAGTACATCAAAGTATAACTTCTCCAACTTTTTCGTCCAACTTTCTTGACTATGGGCATTCAACTAACCTCTGCATCCACAATTGAACACCATCTTTTAATGTAAGATGGAACTTTTTTGAAAAAATTGAACAATAGCAAAGCAACGTTGTATAGGAATGCTGAAAGATAAAAATAGCTTGATTCTAGAGCATGGCGCACCTCATAATTGCCAAATCTCAAAAATGTTACTTTCTAGCCCAAAACTCTGCTCATAATGTTGAAAAAAAATGTGATGCGATAGAAAAGCCTTCCAAGTGTAACAGCAGCTAATGGTAGATCCATCACATTTTTCTGCCAAAAACAGTAACTATATCGGAGTCTTTGTAGTTGCATATTACATAAGAATGTTGCAATTATAGATCTGCAATTTTCACTTTCGAGAGTGCCCAATAAGTGGACAAAAAGAAAGGTTGAACATGGATAGAAGCAACACTTTCATTCCGTGTTTTGTGATGAGTGATCTTAACTTCCTGTTGCTTCCGCATTAAGATGAGTCCCATACAATATAATCATAAGATTTTGGCAGCCAACAACGTCATCCAATACCACCAAAAACTTGTAGAGCCTTAAATTTGCTGCAATGTCACTAATAGAAGATTCTGGTCAATGGTTTTCACATCACTAGTTGTCATTCCTTTTGCAATGAAAATATTCAAGCTGAGAATCATCGTGTTATCACTAATGATTGTGTTGTAAGAAGCAATAGATTCAAATGGTTTTTAATAACCGTCAAAACATCAAAAACCTTTTGAGATATTTGCCCACACTTTAATTCAAATTTCCTCTTACTTGGACTATCATTGTAAAGGAGTTTGGCAAGGGTGTTTTACCAATCCCTACCATACCCAAATAGAATTATTTCTAATTTTACTATCAAAATCACTAGACAGAACAAACATTCTTTAAGTATCTTTGAATCATTGTCCATTCCATAATAAATAAAAGATTTATCAACCACAACAGAGCTTGTAAGGCTTCCAAAGAACATAACCTAAGAAAGACTTAATTTCATAATTAATTTTTGCGCTTGTTAGAAAAATCGCGGATGAAAAGAAAAGAAATAATCTTCTCGCAGCTGAAAGTAAAGAGTTAGGGTTTCATACACATTAAAGTGCACCGATGCCAAGTAATTTGCCGCTTCAAGGAACATCAACCATCAACATAACCGCATCGTCACTTAGGATCGAGTAAATTGTTTTACCTCAGCATCGTTAATTCAGCAAAAAGCCTGTCGCATTGTTCTTTCAGATTTTAACCAAAGAGTGAAAGTCAAACCGTGTTCTTTATGAAGAGACACAGAGAATTCATAAGAATTCAATCTTTCGCAGTAATTCCAGAGAGGAGAACAAGTGTTTGTTTGCAAATAGTAGCCATGATTGAATTGATAGAAGTTGCTGAGTTGAACAAATTAACAAACTAAAAAAAACGTGTGAAAGTCTGAACACAGACGTGTGAAATGAGCAACTGCAATGTGAAATCTCCAATGGAGTATCAATTGATTTTTAGAAAAAGTCTCCCTCACATATCCTATAAAATAAAAAAAATTACAAAAATCTATAATAATATATATTAATATTTACCGCTAAATATCTCACTACATACAAAATATCCCATTTAATAATTGAAAAATAATAGGTTTAATCCCTCTAAACATAGTATAGATAAACAAATTTGTTAATTGGACATCTTACCCATACTAAATTGTGTAAGTGATTTAAGACAATCTGTCTGATCGATGAACTACAATTGCGAGTTATATTAAAAGATAAATAAATAATATAAATTTAAGTTTAATTACTCTATAAAAATAAGCCACTGATTAAAAAGTTAATAGGATCCTAAAATAAAAGGAAAAATTGTAATCAGAGATCCTGAACTATTTATAAATTTTTTATTAAGTCTTGAGTTAGATTTTCAGCTAATCCAGATTGGTAGTAAAACACTGACATCCACGGAGTGACAAATAATTTAACACACATGGAAACGGTCGCGATGTTATTTTATTAACAAAATTAAATTAATTCATATTTTACATAATTAAAATCAGATTTTCTAATTCCCCTAAATTCCCACTAAGTAAGAAACAATCTTAAAAAAATTAAATGAAAAAATGTTTTTAGTAACTTAAATATCTTATATCTCAATAATAGGGTGGGTACTGATCGAGAGAGGGGGAGGAGGTAATTATGATAATAATCCTTACCCATTTGAGAAGAAAAGGACGGAACTTGAATTCGCAACTTTATTAAAAGGACGGGAACTTGCAAAGACCACAAACATCAGCGCACTGAGAAATTCCAAACATACTAACCAAAAATTTTTATTCTTTCAAGAACAAAAGGGACCACAGGCAGAAAACTAATTTACCATAACAATAGTAAAAATCGATGGCCTTACAACTACACTAACAAAACAAGAACTATTGTACACACACATCAAAACGAAAAAATAACTAATAGAAGTAAAAATGAGAAGTTAAATTAAATGCCACCTATAAACAGTGGTTGAGTTGGTCAAGTGAATTTTTGTCCACTTTGAAGAAACACGTTCGAGGCAATAACAAGGGTCAAAAGCCAATGGAGTGTGAAAATATAAAACCAATGCATGTAGTCAGTGAAGCCATAATGCTTCAGTTTTTTTTTGGATGTAGGAGCATTTCTAGTCTCTTGTAAGTCCTATGTCCAAGCAAATACGATTAAGGGTAAATCAGCCTTGACAAGGGATTCCAACCACCCAACTCAATAACATCTTTTCCTAGGCCCATATCGCTTTCAATATACAGAACGAAGTATTTCAAAGTTCTCTCTTGCCTAGCCATGAAGGGTAAATTTTAGACTCCCTCTGGTCTATAAACTGCCTAAATTCCGCAGCATGATATATGAGACCTGTCCATCATATAGCTGGCCATATATCTTGCCGATGCTGTAAGTTACATAGACCTAACCAATTGAAAACCTAAGCAAGCAAGTTTTTGGAGACGAAAGTAGCAACGGTAAGAAAGAATGAAGAAAAAAACGAGTACATGATCATCCAACAAATTCAATAACAAAAACAGTCTAAGAAAAACATAAAAATAAATAATAAGTAAAATCAAGTTGCTGATCACTAAACAAAGAGACAAATATATAAGTAAAGGGTAAAGGGTAGTGCCTTGCAGGGAAAAGCCTTGGAGTTCAATCACCAGAAAGAGCGGGCGTCGCCACCCCAAAAGTGGTAGACGTTGTGGGATAAGCAGGATAATTGCAATTTTTTTGAAAAAATTAACATGAATAAATACTAATAAATTATATTAATGCGAGAAATTAACAAATGACT
>PGTU02014806.1:0-15783 GCA_002896215.2 Cicer echinospermum
TAACAAAATGGTATGCATTAAATTGGTATGTGTAGAGTGCATCATGTAGATTGATATGTGTAGAGTGACTCATGTAGATTGGTATGCGTATAGAAACTACAATTTATTTTATCAATTTGTTTTATTAATTATAAAATTACAATTTTTATTTGAGACTCAATTTTTAAGATTAGAACAGAACTCCAAAATCTTTAAAATTTATGGTGTGTTATGTTTTGGACCAATTTTGTGGCTTGATAAAAATTGAAGAGTGTATCTATAAGCAGGTTAAGTAGTTAGTGTGAGAGGAGGCTACTATTTTGTAGATTTATGAATTAGTGTAATTCATTATCATTATCATATGTCTTATGTTTTGTGTCATGTGCACTACTTTAATGTATATAGATATACATTTTTTTTTGTAAGTTTGATAAAATAGGAAAATAAATTGGAACTATTTTGGAAGTGTTAATTAATTGTAAAATTTCCTATCTATCTTTATATAGTTTAAATTTTATTTCAAAATATAAGTTGAAAATAATAATTTTTACAGTGATGAACTATTTAAAAATGTGTTTTTGATAATTAAAATATGAATAAATTTTTAGAAATCTTATAGATTTTAAAAATATTCGTGATTTATTTTATTTGTATTGTATTTAGAATTGTGATTTATCTTAGTTGTTTTTATTTAGACTTGAATTATTGAAAAATAATTTAAAGAAAAATTTGGAATTCTCAATTAATTATTTTTGGGTGCTAAATGGTTAGTAATATTTTTTTAATAATAATTTAAGTCTAGAAATTAATTTTTAGAATGATGTGTAACCTTGAAAGTGGTTTTTGCACTACTGATTCAATTTGGTTTGGTAATGTACTATATCTTCTAGTAAATAATTATTTATCTTATCTTCTACTTGGAAAATCTATATATGCTTCCATTTGTTGTAACTTTTAAGTGATGGTTAACTCAAAAGAAAATTTAATCGTGATCAATTTGGAGCAATTAGACCTCTATGAGAATATGTTTCATTTTTTGAATCATCGTTTGAGTTATGAGACGAACGTAAAATCTTGGTGCTAATTTTTGGATTAGTTATTTGAATGTGTGATTATGTAAATATTAAATTGTTTGTGTTTCAAGTGTTCTAATTGTTGAGAATTGGTGTATAGAGTTAGAGTAGTCAAGAGCATCTAAAAGTGAAATAGTTCTATATTTATTCAATCGGATTATTGATTATATATTGATACTAGTGTGATTTCCTTGTTGTTGTAACTAGTTGTAAATTACCAATAAATTTATTGTCACCCCCCTATGTGTTAATAGTGAAGTTTTTTAACTTGAAGTTAAGGAGTAGGAGTTGTTGGCGCCGCCTTCGCAACTCCTGAACCACGATGTTAACGATACTTTTAATTACCCATATTAAAAATTTGAATGACTGCAGTTATAGTTACTTAAAGTAGGATTGACTACATTGAGTAGGAGGGACTAGCTACCCCAGATGACTCATTGTCAATAAAAGAGACAACGATAAACTCATTATTATGTTAGAAGTAACTTTTAAATAATAATTTTTTTTAATAATTAAAAAAAAATGTCCATTGCTATATCCAATTGAATGAATTATTATATAAATATATGTTATTAGAAATATGTATCTCTATACTTAGTTTTTTCTTTCTCCTTGAATTATATTACAAATTATGTTTTTATAAGAAGTAATTGATTGTAAATCTATATAAATTATTAAAAGTTGTTAGATGCTTTATTATTTTAAAAATTGCTCTCTTTGTCAGATCTAAGTTAAATTTGTTGAATGTTTGGTGATTGGATTTAGACTCATTTTAAGGAGTAAAACTAGTAATATTTGGTTTGTAGTTGAAATTGACAACGTACTTGGAATGTGTTTCATTTAACCAAACTAAATGAACTGCATTATTATTGAAAAAATCTATATGTTATGTTTTTATTTGTAAATGCAGTGAGTGACTCTATCGTATTATTAATTGAATGATAAATTGATAGACATTTTATATTGATAATTGAATGATAATGTTATGTGTTAAACTGATTATTTGTCATTGTAGCTATCATGCAATGTTAGTTTGAATTTTTTACATGTTGTGCTTAATTGGAGATTGGAATGTGTTAAATATAGTATACACATAAGTTGAATCTTGAGGCAGTAAGTAAATATTAGTTCGCTCACCGAAAATTTCGAGGACAGAAATTCTTTAACAAGGGAGAATTGTAACACCCAAAATTTTTATAATGAACTATTTATTAATTAAATAGGAATTTAGATAATTAATTTGGTGCTAAAATTATTTATAATATATGTTGATTAGTTTGTGATTAATTTTCTTATAGGCATGATTTCTATGATTGTACTAGTTTTATAAATATTAAATTACGTGAGCGATATAAATAATAAATATTATATTTTACTCTTTGATCTATTTTTTTTGAAAAATAATAGTAGTTTAGTGTAATATATAGTTTAAAGAAAAAGATTTTGTGCAATTTTACGTGTATATACGTGTACCCAATTAATGTAATATTTTTGTGTGCGTTTGACTGATATTAAGTATGCACGTAGTTATATTTCAATTATTTATAACTACTTTCTATTTTTAGTTATTTTTTTTATAAATAATATCTTGAGATAGAATTGATCTTGTGTTTGATTTCTTTTATTTTTATATGCTTTTTATGACATTGTGATTTTATATATATTTATTATGATTTAGTAATTAATATAAAATATTGATGTTATATTTATTTATTTTATGATTTTGACTATTTTCTAATATCATGATGTGAGTATTTGAAAAAAATAGTATAATTGTAGAGATTATTTTGATATTAGTAATATGAGGAAGATAGTTTAATTATAGTAATATGTTTTTTATATTGATTATTTTATTACTCTAATTAACAATATATAATTATGAAAATTTAGTAATGTTAAAAAATTTAATGATGTTTGATAGAGTATATTAAAAAAAAAAAAAAGAGATTAAAACAATTTAATTTTGTTTTTAGCAAAATAAATAATAATAGAAAATATAAATTAAATAAGGGACAATAGACTTGACCCATTTATGTTAACCCTAATTATGTTAATTAAATAAAAGAAAAAAACAAGGGAAGAAGCTACGACATACCTAGTAAAACCAAGGGAAACCAACAACAAGCCATCGTTTGGACGGTGATCGATACCTGTCCAGAACTTTCTCTGTTTTCACCACAAATTTCAGTATGTTGTTCCATTCAATTAGTTAGTCAATTAAACACAATTTTTCAGATTAACCATCCAAATTTCTCTCTAAAATCCCGACTTCTCCGCTTGTTAAATACTTAGTTTGAAACCGTTCTCCTTCACCGTAAGTCCGATTTGAGTAAAACCAACGCCAAAACGACCGTGTGAAAAATTGCTATTTTACCCACTGATTTGTTTTCTGATTTATGGTAAGTTTCCTTGACCGAATTTCGAATTTATTTTTTAAAGGATGTTCTCATAATTTATTTTTAACATTTACCCATAAACTGGCGAGTTAGATCGATTGAAAGACAAAGAGTCAATGAATAAAGGATGTTTGCTCGTGGAATCGTAGTCGTGTGTGAAGGCGTCAAATTAAGGTAAGGGGTGAGAGAGCGTTTGAATTCATGAGTGTAATATATTGTGAGATGAACGGGAAAACCGTATTTCCCAACGATTCATCCGAGGCTCGCTACGTATGGCAGTAGCCCTTTGAGGGATAAATTAGTTAATGTGAAAATATGGAAATTGTGAGATTAAAATATAGAATAGAATATTGTAGGGTGTTGATTGATTTAATTTGTTGAAAGTGTGGCATTGATATTATTGTGATATTATTTAATTTCAGTTAAATGTGTGACATATTGATATTATTGTGATATTTGATTTAATTTTCGTAATGTGGTGGCATTTGATATTATTGTATATTTATTTAAATCGTGGAATGTGTAGATATTATGTGATATTGGTTGTTGAATTAATTTTATGCATATGTTGAATTAGATGAGTTTAATTATGTTATGATAAAAAATAGATGTGGTGTTGATAATTATAATATAATGATGATAATGTATGACTAATAATGGTTGATTGTGTTAAATTGTGATGAAATATGTGTTGTTGTATGATTGATGATAGTGATTCTATAAATATGTGATGAGTTTATGATGATGATGATGACGTGTGATTAATTATAGTGATGTTATAAATTTGTGATGAGAATATTGTGATTTCAATTTGTGTCTGAGATGACGGTATTAAATGGAGTATCATATACCAACGAGGGGAGGAAAATAAATATTGTGAATTTTGTGAAGTGGAGATTATTTTGTCTCCATATAAGGTAGGCCTGACAAGCCTAGTGATTCCGGAAGTACAACTGAATGAGCCTGATCGTGAGCGGTCTGTGTCGAGCCTTAAGGCAAGATTGTTAGACCTTGGAGGTATTCGGTGGGAATCTAAGTGACTTGGAGGTAGCACTCCAATGTCGGAAGCTACCACGCAAACACACGTTTACCTCGACTGTCACGTATATGTGTCTCGGGTTGAGTTGAGGGATTCTATGAGGACAGGGCCAATTTGATTGTCCGTCCACCGGATGGTGGCATAGTATCAAGCCTCCTAACCAAGTACTTCAGAGTGAGAATGGTACCACATTATGAGTAGAGTCTAAGCTCATGCATAACATTGCATTACTGTGATTGTTTTGTGGTGATTGATGTGTTTCAAAGTAATAATAATTACTCTTAGATATTTGATGCATATTTAATGAGATGATTTCTTACTTGAGTGAATTTGATGTTATTAATATGATACTATTTACTTAATATTTTGATATATAGTATGTGATTATGATACGCGTCTATTATGATTGTTGCGTATTCTTCTTACTTATATTAGACTATTAACATGATTTTGAAACTCACCTCCTTCGTTGTTTGTGTTTGACTGCGGGCCTGCGTTTGCGAAATCGCAGTTGTTACAGGTTAATAAGTCTTGAAGTTCAAGTTTGGGAGGAACCCCGCTCTGATAGATGATACCGGGAATAATGGTGTAATTGCTATTTACTTATTTATTTTTGAAACGACTTTTGTATGAAAATCATATACAGACTAGTAGGTTTTAGAATTAAATCAAGTAATTAACTTAATTTAAGCTTATCGAGATTGCACTATGGAGTAAAGAAGTTAAAGTGTTCCTTTGTTTTTGAGAAACGTGATATCCTAAATTAAAAATTAAATTTTTATCACTGGAAACATATTTTTATTTATCGCTGTGAATTTTATAGAAATATGATATAAATTATTATATATATTATTTTGGTTGGTGTCACATTTTGCGAAATCGAATTATTAACAGTTAATGAGTCTCGAAAGTCAAGTTGGGAGAAACCCGCTCTGATAGGTGATACCGAATTAAGAGTCTGTAACTGTATTTTACTTATGTTATTATAAATGACTTTTATATGAAAACTTAGTAGGAGAGTCTGGGAATTAAATCCAGAAATTCTAGTGAATCAAGTTCATATATTTACTATTATAATTAAAAAAAACAAAGTTGAATTGTTACATGTGTATTTAAGAGAAATGTGATAATCCTAAATTAGATATTAAGTTTTATTCTCTTAACAGATTTTCTTTATCCGCTGCAGTTTTCTTCAAATATTTAGTATATATCTATTTAAAATGTTATTTGGGGTTTAGGGTGTCACAAAGATAAACTTTTAAAACACTTAGCACTTACAAATGATCTACCACCCATAAAAACATATCCAAAATTTACTTTTAAGCCATAAAATTTCAAAAAACTAACTTCAATCGTTAAAATCATCCTAAAACTATTTCTAATCGATGAATCATAATGAATATAAATTTCAATTGAAATTATGATCTAGACATTAAGAGCAATTTCATCGCACAAAAAATGATTCTTGACAACAAATAAACTCGTTTGAAAATTAAAATAATTTATTCTAGGTCAATACCATCACGAAATCAAGATAACTATAGAATAAACTACATAGTACTACAATTTACAATAGGGCACTAGAAGTTTAAAATACATCAAATTCGCAGACACAAAGCGAATGTGTTTCTCACGTGTCTAAAATGTTGCTTTGAGTATCTGACCTTTGGATTCCAAGACTCGTATGTTTTGAGCCGACTATCAAATCATCTCGTCCAATTGTGAATTGAAGGCGTAGTCATGATTCTATGATAATGGTTAGAAGAAAGCCAGATGGTTTTTACTCTTTATTTCTCGTTTTTTTTTAGTCATAGAAACTTTTGAAAGAAATTAAATAAAGTTAAAGTGAGAAGATAATAGAAAAGAATAATTTGAATGCCGAGATTTTTTTTGTGGTTAATAATGTTAAAATCTAATAATATTTTGTTCAACAATTTTGGATACTATTAAAAGAAAAAAAAAATTATAAAGAATAAATAATAAAATGAATGATATAAATTGCGAGGAGAAATTTATGGTACAATAAAAGAAAAAAAGGGTTTCAAGATACTTTTTTGTTGTGACTAAGATGGATGAAACAACAAGGATGGCTGTAACAGCAATTCCTCCTACTTTATTGTTCTGGCCCAAAGATATAAACAAAACCCCAATATTTTTATAAAATCTAATTTGTAAAATAGTTAACTAATACTTTATCATTACATAAAATAAGCGAGACAAATTATTATTACAATAGATAACAGAAAGATGATAATACACAAACAACATCCAACCAATATATTTTATAAATTTTCTTAAAGTAACTATATAAATAAAATAGACAACAACCCATAATACCAATATAGTCATCCAAGATCTAGTCATCATATAATTCCTAGCAACATAATTATATAAAATAATAATTTTAATTATTTAAATAAAATGAATTTGATTTTAAATAATAAATAAAGAACAATACTAATAAATACAATATAATATTTATAAATATTTTTTAGTGTTACATTAAAATGACATATTTAGTTTCTTATACTATTCCAACACAAAGTAAATCTTTACAATAAAAAGTTGCACATCCCATTCTTACTAATTTTAAAATAAGAGATGAACATAATAAATTATATAACAATAATATATTTGAATTAATTTAATTTAAAATTATCTATATAATTGAATGTCTTAAATTTCTTTTTAGAATAAATATATTCTTCCTGTTATGTTAGATATCTCCAAAAAAAGAAAAAGTATATTAAATAAAGCAATATAAAATTGAAATTTCAAGATTTAATACACTGTACCAAAGATACAAATAATAAGATTTATCAAAAAATTAATACAATATAGATGTAAATGCTTAATAAAAATTAGACAATTTAAAATTAGTATAATAATATATATAAAAGTAAAATATATTATCTTAATATATTTTACTAGATATATTATTTTAATCCTTAATATTATAAAGGGTGTATTCAAAACTTTTAGAACTTACTAAAGTTGACCTTCTTTTATTAGATGATAATAATGTTGGTATGTTTATCTATTAAAGCCTTGATTTTATTTTTACAATGGTATATCATAGAGTAAAAGAAACAACAATAATTTCATATTGACTATTGATATTGTAGCTATTTGAAATGGCTTAAATTTCATTTCTTTCTATTCATCGCCTTGCCGTTATTTTTCAGGTATAAAATTTTTGTAACAAATTTTTTTGCACCTATTTTTGTAGATAGTTCATTACGTTAAATAAAAACAAGATTTTATTTTTTTCTAATAATGTTGTTTTATTTAAACTGTTACAGTTATGACTAGTGGTGCGAATGGACAACAAAAAAGATGTATTGAACTCATCTCAAAAGATTCCTGTTTACTCCCAGCAGCAGAAAGACGTGCTATTTTAAAATATCCGAATAAAATGGTTTTGGACAGTGTGTTAGTGCAAACCCTTTTACACCATATAGTTGTATTTGCGCATATGATTGTCAACTAGAACAAAAAATATGATAGTTGCTCTATAATTTAATGTAAAGCAATCAAATATAGTTAATAAATCACAAATTTACAATTTATGTTTAAAAGTGCATTAAGCATTTGGTATCCTTTAATTTCAATTTAAACCAAAACTAGAGAGGTTTTTTATTTTATTTTAGAAGAGATGGTAAATTATACCATAATTAACGCACAAAATTGTTAAACTCCTGGATTTTAAACTCAACAAGACGTCCAACCTAAAAATAATCGGCATTCGCCAGTTGGAACTAGGGCTTAAGGACAAAAGTTGAGAGATTTATTTATAGTAATATTTTAGTTACAAATTCAATTATTAGTATAAGTTTTTACATTATTTTAAAATGTGTTGGGAACAGTTATTCACTAAAAAAAAAAACAATGAACAAGTACATAAACTCTAATAACCCATAACCATGTATCTAGAAACGGTACAAATTCATACATTTTATAAATTCTAAGGCAATCATATAAGTTTGAAAAGTCACAATCGATTGAAAGCATGTAAACTAAAATGGGTACAGTGTTTGAAAACATCCTCTATTTGTTACTAATAAATTAAAATGAATTTCAACTTCAACACACATAACTATAGAACCTTATTCTTGATGTCTGAATTCATGCCTCAAGCCGTCTTATCTGCTTACAATTTGCTAGATACAGTGAGTACCAGATCTCCTCTAATTATATTAGATAATTTAAGCTATGAGCGTGGAACTTGAGTGAAATTGTGCCAAAGTTTTATCAAAAGGGAAACTTTTTATACTGAGGAAGTTTGATTAAGAGAAGTAGTGATAAAGGAAAATCTGGAATAGGAAGTTCTTATTTAGAGAAGTCTAACTAGATAAAGTCTAGTTGGAGGGAGTAGGTGTAGATATAATCTCTGATTAGATAAATTCAAAATTAGGAGTAAATCTAGATCAAATGTAATTTGATCAGAGGAATGTAATATCAGAGGAAATCTAATCAGAAGGAATTCTATTAGAGGATGTTCTGGTTTGATTTAGATGGAAATGGAAGAAATTACCCATTTTGACCCCTTGGCATTACTTATTTATTGCTACTATCCCTTCTTGTTCTTATTAAAAATCTCTTTGTCCTAAATTAATTATGTTTAATATTTAAAATCTCTTATTTTTCTAAGTTTTTAAATAAGTGTGTATACACAACCAAAATTATCTATTTCATACCCTCAAACCAACGTCTAAACTAAAATTTGTATGAGGAAATGCCCTTACCTAGGCTGCCTTTATTTCCTAACAATAAAATTCTTAATCACACGCACCATCGCGTCTTACCTCCCCTAAGTCCAAACCTCCACCAAATGATTTACCTCTCATTCTTAGTTTCAAACAAACTACTCCTACTCTTAAAAAAAGTTGTGAGGTTGCCTAAAGGTTCACTAAACAAGAAATAAAACGTAGAATATCTTAAATAGCTACACATTTCCACAAAAGAACTAACTATTCATTAAATTTTTTAAACTTTAAAAATTCGCTTAAATTGTTTCTTTCATAAGTCAACACCCAAAAATATAAAAATTAAGTGATCGTGCATAATAAACAGCCCATGACAACTGCTATTATTGTTCCAATAAAATGACAGTATAACCCCACTCTTAAAAGATCAACTAATAATAAATAATTAAAAGTAAAAATTCCAATACTTAGATATTAAAATAAAACTATGACCACATAAAATCAAAATTCCATAATTCAATTATTTATAAAAAAAATATTATTGTAAATTAAAATAGGAAAAAATAATAATTTTCTCATTTTCCTAGCTTTAGAAATTGTTTAGAAAATAACTACATGTCATAAAAAATTTGATCTCCAAATCCTAACACTAGATAATCATTTTCTAACCATTTAGAAGTCATAAATTCAATTTTTTTCATAATAGGATATTTTGGGATGAATTTCTTAACAAATTCTAAAATCACAAAATTTTGATTGTTCAAGCTTAAATTAAAATATATTCCCAAAATTCACTACACAACTTGGTCAAGACAAATACCTTCTAAACCACTTTCACTTTACAAATATCTACCACCCATAAAATATCAAAATTTACTGTTAAGCCATAAAATTTCCAAAAAAACTAACTTCAATCGTTAAATCATCCTAAAACTATTCTAATCGATTGAATCTAATATATAAATTTTCAATTGAAATATGATCTAGACATTAAGAAGCAATTATTTCACGCACAAAAATTGATTCTTGACACAAATAAACTTCGTTTGACAAATTAAAATAATTTTTCTAGGTCAATACCATCACGAAATCAAATAACCTATAGAAATAACTACAATAGTACTACAATTTACCAATAGGACTAGAAGTTTAAAATACATCAAATGCGGAATTGAAGTTTCTCACGTTCTAATGTTGCTTTGATATCTGACCTTTGGATTCCAAAGACTCGTATGTTTCGAGCCGATATGCAATTCATCTCGGTCCAATTGTGAATGAAGGGCGGTAGTCATGATTCTATGATAAATGGTATAGAAGAAAGCCAGATGGTTTTTACTCGTTGATTTTCTCTTTTTTTTTAGGTCATAGAAACTTTTGAACGAAATTAAATAAGTTTAAAGTAGAAGATAATTAGAAAAAGAAAATAATTGTTGAATGCCGAATTTTTTTTGTGTTAATTAAGTTAAAATCTAATAATATTTTTGTCAACAATTTTGATACTATTAAAAGAAAAAAAAATTTAACAAAAGGAATATTAATTAAAATGAAGTGATATAAATTAATTGCGAGGAGAAATTTGTTATGGTACAATAAAAAAGAAAAAAAAGGTTTTCAAGATACTTTTTTGTTGTTGATTAAGATGGATGAAACAACAAGGATGGGGTAACAGCAATTCCTCCTAGCTTTATTGTTCTTTGGCCCAAGATAAAACAAAAACCCCAATATTTTTTAGAAATTCTAATTTGTAAAATAGTTTAACTAATAACTTTATCATTTAAATAAATAAAGCGAGACAAATTATTATTACAATAGATAACAGAAAGATGATAATTAACACAAACAACATCCAACCAATATATTTTATAATTTTCTAAAGTAATAAATAAAATAGACAACAACCCATAATACAATATAATCATCCAAGATCTAGTCATCATATAATTCCTAGCCAACATAATTATATAAAATAATAATTTTAATTATTTAAATAAAATGAATTTGATTTTAAATAATAAATAAAGACAATTACTAATAAATACATATAATATTTATAAATATTTTTTAGTGTTACATTAAAATGACATATTTAGTTTTTTTATACTATTCCAACAAAAGTAAATCTTTACAATAAAAGGTCGCACATCCCATTCTTTACTAATTTTTAAAATATAGAGATGAACATAATAAATTATATAACAATAATAGTATTGAATTAATTTAATTTAAATTATCTATATAATTGATGTCTTAAAATTTTCTTTTTAGAATAAATATATTCTTCCTGTTATGGTTTAGATATCTCCAAAGAAAAGAAAAAGTATATTAATTAAAGCAATATAAAATTGAAATTTCAAGATTTTAATAACACTGTACCAAAGATACAAATAATAAGATTTATCAACAAAATTAATACAATATAGATGTTAAAAATAGCTAATAAAAATAGACAATTAAAATTAGTATAATATATATTAAAGTAAAATATATATTATCTTAATATATTTTTTTACTAGATATATTATTTTAATCCTAAATATTATTAAAGGGGTGTATTCAAACTTTTAGAAAACTTTAATGTTGACTTCTTTTATTAGATGTATAATAATGTGGTTTGATTTATCTATAAAAGCCTTGATTTATTTTACCAATGATATATCATAGAGTAAAGAAACAACAATAATTCCATATTGCTATTGATATTGTCAAGCATTTGAAATGGCTAAATTTCATTTCTTTCTATTCATTGCCTTTGCCCGTTATTTTTTTCAGTATAAATTTTTTTGAACAAATTTTTTTGCAACCTATTTTTTTTGATAGTTTATTTACGTTAAATTAACAGATTTTATTTTTTTCTAATAATCTGGTTTTATTTAAACTGTTACAGTTATGACAGTGGTGCGAATGGACACCAAAAAAGAATGTATTGAACTCATCTCAAAAGATTCCTGTTTAACCTCCCAGCATGCAGAAAGACGTCTATTTAAAATAATACCGAATAAAAATGGTTTTGGACAGTGTGTTAGTGCAAACCCTTTACACCATATAGTTGTATTTGCGCATATGTTGTCAAACCTGAACAAAAATTATGATAGTTGCTCTATATTTAATGTAAAAGCATATCAAAATATAGTTAATAAATTTCACAAATTTACAATTTATGTTTTAAAAGTGCATTAAGCATTTTGGTATCCTTTATTTCAATTAAAACCAAAACTAAAGAGGTTTTTATTTTATTTTAGAAGAGATGGTAAATTATACCATAATTAACGCACAAAATTGTTAACTCCTGGATTTAAACTCGAGACAAGACGTCAAACCTAAAAATATCGGCATTCGCCAGTTGGACTAGGGCTTAAGGACAAAAGTTGAGAGATTTATTATAGTAATATTTTAGTTACAAATTTCAATTATAGTATAAGTTTTTTACATTATTTTAAAATGTGGGGGAACAGTAATCACTAAAAAAACAATGAACAAGTACATAAACTCTAATAACCATAACCATGTATCTAGAAAAGGTACAAATTCATACATTTATAAATTCTAGAGGCAATCATATAAGTTTTGAAAAGTACAATCATTGAAATGTCATTGTAACTAAATGGACAGTGTTGCAAAAACATCTCTTTTGTACTAATAAATAAACATGAATTTCAACTTCAACACACATAACTATTAGAACCTTATTCTTGATGTCTGAATTCATGCCCCAAGCCGTCTTATCCTGCTACCAATTCTCCAGATACCAATGGTACCAGATTCATTCCTCTAATTATAATTAGATAATTTAAGCTTGAGGTGGAAAATGGAAGTGAAAATGTGCCCAAAGTTTATAACAAAGGAAAACTTTAACCTGAGAAGTTGATTAGAAAGTAGTGATAAGGAAATCTGGAATAAGGAATCTTATTAGAGGAAGTCTAACTAGATAAAGTCTAGTTGGAGGGAGTTTGGGTTAGATATAATCTGATTATAAAATCAAAATTAGTGGTTAAATCTAGATCAAATGTAATCTAGATCCAGAGAGGAATGTAAATCAGAGGAAATCTAATCAGGGGAATTCTGATTAGAGGATGTTCTGTTTGATTAGATGGAAAATGGAAGAAATTACCCATTTTGACCCTTGGGCATTACTTATTTATTGCTACTATCCCTTCCTGTTCTTATTAAAATATCTTTGTCCTAAATTAATTATGTTAATATTTAAAATCTCTTATTTTTCTAAGTTTTTAAATAAGTGTGTTATTACACAACCAAAATTATCTATTTCATACGATCAAACCAACGGTCTAACTAAAATTTGTATGAGGAAATGCCCTTACCTAGGCTGCTTTATTTCCTAACAATAAAATCTTAATCCACGCACATCGGTCTTACCTCCCCTAAGTCCAAACCTCCACCAAATGATTTACCTCTCATTCTTAGTTTCAAACAAACTACTCCTACTCTTAAAAAAAGTTGTGAGGTTGCCTAAAGGTTCACTAAACAAGAAATAAAACGTAGAATATCTTAAATAGCTACACATTTCCACAAAAGAACTAACTATTCATTAAATTTTTTAAACTTTAAAAATTCGCTTAAATTGTTTCTTTCATAAGTCAACACCCAAAAATATAAAAATTAAGTGATCGTGCATAATAAACAGCCCATGACAACTGCTATTATTGTTCCAATAAAATGACAGTATAACCCCACTCTTAAAAGATCAACTAATAATAAATAATTAAAAGTAAAAATTCCAATACTTAGATATTAAAATAAAACTATGACCACATAAAATCAAAATTCCATAATTCAATTATTTATAAAAAAAATATTATTGTAAATTAAAATAGGAAAAAATAATAATTTTCTCATTTTCCTAGCTTTAGAAATTGTTTAGAAATAAACTACATGTCATAAAAAATTTATCTCCAAATCCTAACACTTAGATAATCATTTCTAACCATTTAGAAGTCATAAATTCAATTTTTCATAATAGGATATTTTGGGATGAATTTTCTTAACAAATTCTAAAATCACCAAAATTTTGATTTTCAAGCTAAATTAAATTATATTCCCAAAATTCACTACACAACTTGGTCAAGACTGTAACACCCCAAATTTTATAATAAACTATTTTATTAATTGAATAGGAATTTAGATTATTAATTTGGTGTTAAAATTATTTTATAATATATGTTGATTAGTTTTATGATTAATTTTCCTTATAGGCATGATTTCTGTGATGTGCTAGTTTTATAAATACTAGATTGTATGAGCGATATAAATAATAAATATTATATTTTACTCTTTGATCTATTTTTTTTGAAAAAAATAATAGTATTTTAGTGTAATATATAGTTTAAAGAAAAAGATTTTATGCGATTTTACGTGTACCCAATTAATGTAATATTTTTGTGTGCGTTTGACTGATATTAAGTATGCACGTAGTTATATTTCCATTATTTATAACTACTTTCTATTTTTAGTTATTTTTCTTATAAATAAAATCTTGAGATAAAATTGATATTGTGTTTGATTTCTTTTATTTTTATATACTTTTTATGACATTGTGATTTTATATATATTTATTATGATTTAGTAATTAACATAAAGTGTTGGTGTAATATTTATTTATTTTATAATTTTGACTATTATCTAATATGATGGTATTATTATAATGTGAGTATTTTGAGAAATAAGTATAATTGTAGATATTATTTTGAATGTGAGAGTTTTGATTATTAGTAATATATTTTTTTTATTGATTATTTTAATTACTCTAATTTATAAAATATTAGTAATGTTTGGAAAACTAAATGGTGTTTGGAGGAATATTAAAAAGGAGATTAAATAATTATTAGTTTTATTTTAACAAAATAAAAATAATAATAGTAAAATATAAATAAAGAGACCAATGGGTTTGACTCTATAAACCCTAATTGTTAATAAAATAAAATAAAACAAAAGAAGGGAAGGGAGTTGGAAGGGCAGCCGTAAAGCCAAAGAGGAAACACAACAATAACCCTATCGTTTGACAACAATTTTTAACAACCCCAATTTCTCTCTAAAATACTCGACTTCTCCGTTTGTAGAATTCTTTATTTTGCATCGTTCTCCTTCACCGTAAGTCCGATTTGAGTGAAACCAACACCAAAACGACCATGTGAAAAGTGGCTATATTATCCACTGATTGGTTTTCTGATTTATGACCGATTGAAGGACAAAGAGTCAAAGAGCAAAGACTGTTTAGGCGTCGAATCATATTCATAGGTGAAAGCGTCGAAATAAGGTAAGGGGTGAGCGAGCGTTTGAATTCATGAGTGTAATATATTGTGATATGAACGGGAAAACCGTATTTCCCAACGATTAATCCGGGGCTCGCTACGTATGGCAGTAGCCCTTTGAGGGATAAATTAATTAATGTGAAAATATGGAAATTGTTAGATTAAAATATAAAATAGAAATATTTGTAGGGTGTTGATTGATTTAATTTGTTTGAATGTGTGGCATTTGATATTATTGTGATATTTGATTTAATTTGGTTAAATGTGTGGCATTTGATATTATTGTGATATTTGATTTAATTTCGTTAAATGTGTGGTGTTTGA
>PGTU02014815.1:0-17255 GCA_002896215.2 Cicer echinospermum
TGTATGAAATTGATTTAATTTCATAAAGAACTGATACATTCTGATATATTCCGATTATTACGAGGTCGTACCAACCAACAATCACCTCATATTCCATCATTGTAGGTGATTTGTCCTAGTTTTGAGAAGGTTATGTGATGCTATCCAATTGGGTCAGGTCAATCCGAATTCACTCGTCTCCATATTGGCTTGGATTATGTAAGTGTGAGTCTTGTCCATAACAATTATCCCCCAAGTAGATCATGTGACGAAGTCGATGGTTGACTTTGAGTACAAATTTTGCCTTTATATAATCTGGAGTTGTCTTTGTTTTGAAGAACTTTGGATCTACTAGTTGTTGCTTGCTTATATTGAACTAACATTGGAATATCAATCAGTTTGATGTTATTCTAACTACGGATCATGATTTTTCTAAGCGTTTGGATATCTTACTCATAGAGGAATTTCGGACTTCGGTTTACCTGTTACTTTCCCGACTTCGGATTATGAAGGGTTGTTTCATTAATGAGCGTATGTATGAGAATTAGGGTATCTTACTCATAGAGGATTTCAAAACTTGGGTTTATCCGTTACTTTCTCGACCTCAAATTATGAAGGGTTATTTCATTAACAAGTGTGTGTCTGAGAGTTTATGTATCTTACTCAAAAAGGAATTTCTTACTTGGATTTATCCATTAATTTCCTGACCTCATATTATGAAGGGTCGTTTCATTAATGAGTGTGTGTCTACGGTTCCCTTATTAGGTTCCTATGATATTTCCATACCTTTCAATCTTGCGAATATCATATGTTCTTCATACTTTTGCCATTTTACGTTTTGTAATTTCCCTTGCTTTTCAAAGAATTGTTTCTTATTTTTTTTCTTCTCGCTTGTTTTTTTTTCAAATGGTTTGTAATGGTTATGATTATGCGTCTCCTTTTGATGTTTATTTGTTTCCACCATTCTTTTAGAAATGAATTGTAAGTTTACCGTGCGTTTCTTTTTGTTAAAATTTTAATTTTTTTTTCATGATTTGGATTGCATATTTCGTTAGATTTGGTACCTTTTCAGTTTAGTTTGTTTTTGTTTTGTTTTAACTAAATATTAATTTGATGCAACATTTAATAATTAATTTTTTTATATATAGAATATTTAGAGTGATGAGGTGATATCTTTATTAAGATTTTAAGATTTGTATTACTTTCACAAAAGAATTTTTATTTATCTTCATCCAAACAGACTAATAAACCCATATTCAACATGAAAATCTAAAATGGTTTTAAAAAGTGTTATCCAGCCACTTCTTCTATTTTAATGGCAAAGAAAAAAAAATTAAATGTAAAGTATGAGAGATATTCTGACTCATTATATAAAACGTCCAAGACAATGCAATAAGATAAAGCAAAAAAAAAATAAACAAATTACAAGAGAGGTTAATTTGTATGGATTATCAATAAAAAAATTTACATAGTCGACAAATCGTAAACAATCATGTAAGGAGGCTTCATAAGTAGATCTATAATAAATCAAAATTAGTATGTCAATCTGAACCAAAAGAACACTGCAACAAGATGAAAGATCAAACAACGCTGCAATAAGATGAAACAAAACCATATTGTATTTAGACGAAGAATTCACATAAAAAATACAAAAGAAAACTAAATCTATATATGAAAATTATTTATTTGGTTAAAAAGGACAAAATAATGGCTCAAAAGCACCTCTATTGATTGAATGAGAAAGAAAGGAAAGAGAGACACGACAGCTAAATTTAGAGGCACCGCACTCATATTGATACTATCTAGCTATACATTGCGTGTATATTATTAAAATTGAAACTACTAATACACATAAGCCACAAGCTTATTATGTTTAGATACATGTTAACACAATCATGAATTTCAATTTTTAAGTAATTAATGTTTTGTATATATACACTTTCTTTAAAGTAGACATGTGTAGTAATTAATGTAAATATATATCTTTACTTTACATAAATACACTCAATTAATTACTCTCTCTTCATTGGTGTAACGGGTAAAATAGACATGTGTAGTAATTAATGTAATCTTGAATTTAAAAACATTTAAATATAAACAAATTTATCTTGAAAAATGCAAAATTAATGAACAAAATATCTATTAAGAACTGAAATTTTCACTTAAAATCACGTCAACTCTCCTAAAAACTTGAAAATAACAACTATAGATTTTGCTATCACAGCATGAAACATCATTTCTCTATTAACTTTTTGGGAGTTAAACATTACCGGTGAATTCATCAAGTTGTTGAATCTAAAAATTACATAACAAACAAACAAGTATGCTTTACACAATCCATGTGCAACACAATAGTACATTTGAATCAACATTAAGACCAACACTTTTAGTAATAAGACATTGAAATAAGATATTCTAACTAAACCTATTAATCACTTTTCGCCAAAACTTACAACATCATCTTTCCTAGCTTCACTTGAAGCAAAAAAAATCTCCTAGCTGTGAATATTTAGAAATTGAATCAAAATAACAAAAAGATAAATCTTTACATTATGTTACATTATTTGTAATTTATATAAAAATAACCTTAGTGCCACATTTTGGACAATACATTGTCCTGATGATGAGTTGAGTTGACAGCTAAATCTTCATTACTTCCAAGCCATCAATAGGGAGACTGCAATTCAAAGTTAAATCACAATTAATAATCTAAAGTCAACAGTTTTATGACTCAAATAATCACATACGAGCTAATGAAAATTACCTCTTTGGTTTCTCTTCTCTCAAGGCATAACATAGCACTAAATATGAAGTGTCTTACCTCTCCTAGATTATATCTTTAATTTTATTATTGTTGTTCTAATTTCAAATAAAATAAATTAACCAAATCATAATTATTTAACTTTTAAAACAAGTCATACATATTCAAGTAACTAATAACGAAATCATCAATATTTAGTTTCACTTGCACTATTTTTCATTTCTTCAGCATCAGAGTCTTTAAATGTTTCTCAAATTAGCCTCTACAATTAAGTTCAATATCAAGAAAAACATATATACACATAATTATGTATTCACATATGATTTGAAATAACGTTGCATTTCTTCAAATTAAAACAAACAAAGACTTGCCAAAATTGAAACCAGAATTTCTGTTATACCTTTAAATTATTGCCTTCTTGCCTGCAGAATTTTTTATCATGCAATCAGCAACCAGCCTGTACAAATTATACAACCGGCAACAATATCCTGTGTTTTTGTTTTGACACAGCAGCAACTATCATCTCCCAACATTTTCATGCACTGCCTCCCAACATCCTACCCCTTACCAAATCAGACTCCAAACACATTTGGTGTGGCAACTTTATCCCTCAACATAGACTTGTGATAAAATATGTCCTTAAATGAAACTGAGGCAAACCCTTGGATTTGTATCCGATGATTAATGGACTACGGGAATCCCTTCACTTTGCTATTGAGCCATGTTCACATATGTATACATAAGTACAACGGGTGAGCTATCCTATGGAGCTACCTAGAAGGAGCTCCAAGAATACTCTAAAATAGCAATGGTAAAAATACATTGTTTAAGATAGAATAAATCTTCCCCTTTTTCCTCCTAAGTGTCTCCTTTTATAGCCCTCACTTCTTGACCTAATGGGCCCTTCTTTGGAAGTCCAAGCCCATTAAGATAAATCTCTAAGATCCACACCACTTGTCCTACGAGTATTACAGCGCATGAAGCTGGCTGCCCCTTCTCCATGCAGCTTTTCCTTACAGGGCGCATGGAGCTGGAGCATGCGTAGCTCATGTTACTCGTCTGTGTAGGGAGGGATTAAATTAAGTCAAATTTGCAAACAGATTAAATTAATTATGAGAATTTTAGAGTTTAAATAAAAAATGATACTATGAATATTTATATCCATCTTGCTATTCATTTCAATTGTTATTGCTAATTAGTATACCATGTTAACCAACTTGATACAAAAACTAAAAGTAATCGCTATTTATAGGGAGGGATACAAGACTCATGAGAGATAATAACCAAGTAATATAGAAACTAATCCTAAAATTAATCTAAAATATACTAAAATTACAAATTGATTCTACGAGATATTATAAGATATTTTATAATATTCCAACAATATCCTTTCACGTGCTACTCTGAGTTGCATTTGTTGAGTACCTGAAGAACTCAGCAACGGGTGACTGATGATGTGCGGCAGTGGAGGCATTACATTTTCCTACACTTTCCTCCTACACATTAATTAGACAACATAGTTAAACTTTAAGTCTCACATCAAATGCATTATCATTAACTTAAAAATTAATTTGTATCCTCATGGCTTTAGATTGCAAATAAAAAGAGGCAAGAGAAGATCAATAAAATTAACAATTTCATTACATACCTCAGGGACTTCTTGACCACACAAACCAGCACCACTATCTTGATTATATGGAGCTTCAAGGTCTTTTTTCCCAATATGGAGCTTTAAATATCATGTTATAACTCCTAAATCACATTTAAAAAATTAGTACTGCAATTTACAAAAAACAAGTTTTTAGCAGATAACAAAAATATAATTCACAATGCAAATTACAAGTCCACCATAAAGCTTAATAGTGACAGTGACTGGAGGCTGAGTGACAGACAATGCATCACATAGAAAAACTTCTATTCTTCTCAAATTATGCTTCTTGAGCAACAAGCTGCAAATTCAAAGGCAAGTAATGTAAATCACTAAGTAATTCTGTTAGACTATTGTTTCATCATAACCTGTTGCAGAAATATTACAAGACAAGTAATGTTAAGCATCGTATGCTAGACGCAAAATAATTCCGTAAGCATTAGCTAGAAACCATAAATATTTGGAATCGTTTGGAGTTCAATCTTACAATAGATGTGTTGGGTGTAGTCTTTAACTCTTAACTAATTTTCACAATGTCAATAAAACCCTATAAACCAAAAAAGTGCACTTCCTCCTTGACATATCTAATTTGCTAAGACACAAATGAGCATGTAGGCAAATGAAAGTTCAAATTTTAATAGTATTACCTATTCACAATACCCAGTTCATACCAATCCTATGTACCACAGAAAGCATCTTACCTAAGTTTGCTTTTTCAATAGACCTCTAGATAATCATTTCACGTATGAAGCTTTTCTGCACTTAATCTCTTTACATCTTGGTCTAAGAAGGGCATAATATTGTTTTATAACTTTACAATATCAGGGAAATACAACCATTGTCTTCCATTCTTGATCAAACAAAGCAAGCTTCATCAAACAAACAATCTTTACAAAACCAATTTATCATAATATTATAATGTCCAGACAGTTAGTTGGTAACCTTTAGTTCAAAAGATCATGAAACACCACTTGTGCGTTCTTTAAGCCTTCCACCTTTGCTAGTCCATCAATCAATATATTGTATGTGAAAATATTTGGCTGAATACCTTGGTCTGTCATTTTCTTAAACCATGCGAATTGCCTGTCAAGATGATTTCTTTTTGCACAAAGCATGTAATTAGACAACTATAAGTGATAACACAACGTTGTAGACCTATACGATGCATCTCATCCACAATTCCCAAGCATAAGAGATTTTCCCATTTACACAAAACCATTATTAAGGGTATATAAGTTACACATTAGGAACAATCATCCTGTTATGCATTCTTTAACAAGTCATGGCTTCGTCCACCATTTATTCTTGCACAATCCATTAATAATGATATTGTAGCACTGAACATCTGGCATCACTCTTTGTGCCACCATAGTGTTGAATATTTTTATGGCCTTGTCACTTGATTACTAAGCAATACCCATCCATTAGTGTATTATAAGTAACAACACTTGGTTTTACACCCTTTTTCATCATCATAGCTAACACATTCATAGCTTCTTTGACCTTTCCTTCCTTGCATTAAGGAATCAACCAATATATTAAAAGTCGAACATCTGGGTTGATGTTTTTCAATACATTCATAGCACAAACCAAATGCTTCTTTCAATTGACCTATTCACGCAAATCCATGATTAAAGCATTGAAAGTGATAACTCGGGAGAAATTCTCTTCTGCAATCATCTCAACATACAATTCGTATGCATCGTTTATAGATTTATCTTTGCATAAACTATCAATGATATGCTATACATTACAACATCAGCATTGGCGATTTCCTGTCAATTAGTCTCAGCAATTGCAGGGCGGTCTTGTTTCTCCCATTTTACACAACACCATCGATCAAGATCCCCATAACTAACTTGATCCAACTGAATCCCTTTGCCACCACATGATCATGAAAGTGCAGAGCTTCCCGAACGTTATTGTTAAGACAAAGACCTTCATTAAGAGTATTCAAGGTTATGATATTTTCCTGAAATCCCATCTTGAGAATCTTTCCCAATATACAAAATGAAAAATTCATTGACCTAAGTGGCAGTAAACAATTTAATCAAGATGTAAAAGTAACAATATCAGGCATAATTCCGTTGAATTCCAAATGGTGAGAAAGAGAAATAGCAGATGGATAATGCTTTCATCTTAACAAAAGAAGTTAAAATTCTGTTGAATTCAACAATGGATGGTGTTGGGATTCACACGAACATGCGATGGAATGAGGGAAACAGCATCGATCTAACATCAAATTCGTTGGAATCGAAACGAGAATGAGAAGAGAATGAAAGAAGGAAAGTGTTTGAAGAAGAAATTGGAAGAAAATTGGGAATGGAAGAAAGAGAGAAAGCATACCTTGTGAGGGTAATAACTGAAACTGAAACTGAGAGAGAAACAACATTGTGGCTGAAATTTGAACTGCGTGAACTTCACTCTCACTACTGGGCTTGCAAGTTAACCTTATTTTGTGTTTGTCTCATTATTGTTCTATTCTTCTCCATGCCACTAGTCTCTGCTATGGCTTATTACTTTTTAAATGTTGTGACTTTTTCATATGTGGGCTCTTTTTCATACCTCAACAAACAAAATTTTGTTATTTTGTTACACATATTCGCCTTTTTCTTTGTAACAAACTTTGATTTTTTCTTTGTTTTAAATATGTTTTTGTCTTTGTAAATATGATATTTTTTAGTTTCAGTTATTTAAAAAATTTTGTGTGGATTCATCTGTGAATATCAGAAAAATATTATTTTTATCTTTACGTAAGTGGACTTTACAAAAAAAAAACGTTAATTGACAAAATGGGTACTGTGATCAAAAAGTTTAAATATGTTTCTGGCTCATGTAAATATAAACCGTTTTCAAGTTATTTGTCTCTTAAAAATATTTATTTTGAATTCCATATCTGTAATATCCAAAAACTTTTATTTTTTCTTTTAAACATTTACAAAAAAAAATTTGTATACTTCTTTTATTAGAAATAAGTATATAAATTATTTTGTATTTTGGTTTAAATATATATTTTAGTTCTTAGTAACTATACAGTTTTTTAATTTTAGTCTATGTAAAATTTTTGTTTGGATTTCACCCTGTAATATCAGCAAAATTTATTTTCCTTAATGTCAAACAAATGTTACAAAAACATTAAGTGACAAAGGGGAACGTAGACAAAATATTTAAATGTATTTTTTGTCATTGTAAAGTATAAATTATTTATTTACAATATTTATTTTAGTCCATGAAAATATTTACTTGATTTCATCCCTGAAATATTTAAATAACAAATTAAATAAGGCTAAATTACATACAAATTATTCAGGTAATATTTAACTTGTTCCTTTATTTAATAAGTGATAATTATATGAGTTTTTAAAATTATTCACGTTCAAAAAAAAAAATCTCAAAACTCATAAAATTAATTATGTTCTCAATATAATATCAAATTTCATCAAATTCGTAACGAAAAATCTTCAAATAAACTCATTTTTTCATACTTTATTATGATATTGTACCAAAGGACTAAATCGGGAAATAAAAAAAAGATAAAGACTGTAAAACGTTACCTGGATAAATTAAAGGACCAAGAAATGTATATTTACCTAAAAATAAATATACCAAATTATTCTAATATTTAAATTAATATTTCTATTGAAGTGTACGATTAGTTCACGTTTTCCTCTATTTGTCTGTTTACTTTAGGTTTATAACGTTCATTTTAAGTTAAGTACCAAAAATAATTTTTTTGGATATTACAGGACTAAAACTAAAATTCATTTTTTAATAAAAAATTATAGAGACTAAAACTAAAAATTGTTTGTTATATTGACAAGAACCAAAAAATATTTAAAACCTACTATTTTTTTTAAAGTTTTGATTTGAACTCAGGAACAAGAAGTGTAATTTAACAATATCGATAGGATGACTAAGTTTAAGTACAAATTTACCTTTTAAATTTACGTCAAACAATCGATAGTTGATCTAATATTTAATTACAAATTTAATTTTAAGCTTACAATAATGTTGGGCCAACATTTGTTTGCTTTACTCTTCAAATAGCTATAACCTATAATAGGATATGCAAGATTCTACCCTGCACCCTACACCTAAACATGTCATCCCCTCAATCAATCTGAAAATACATTTTGCCCTTTTAACCATCTATCAAAACTTTCAACTTTTTTAACTACTCATTTCACACCTCTTTCGAAACTTTAGAAAAATTATGTTAAAAACCTTTGAAAGTTTCAAAATCTTCGAAATCAAAAGTAAGTGGCACACGAAAATTTCAAAGTTTCGAAAACATAAAATTTCTACTAGAATATTCGAAAAGTTTGAAATGTCAATTTCCAGAAATCTTGAAACTTTCAAAAATTGTTATTTCCAGAAATCTTGAAACTTTTGAACAATTGGAAACTTCCAAAATAGAAAATTTCAATAATTGTCTAAACTTTCGAAATAGAAAAATTTTCGAAACTTTCCATATTTAGAAACTTTTGAAACTTTCCAGATTTAGAAACTTTCAAAAACTTTTCAGATTATAGAACTTTCAAAACTTTGAAAACTTTCGAAACTTTTCAAATTGTTTGAAATGTAATCCATTATTTGGAAAATTTGAAACTTCTTAAAGTTACGAATTTGAAACTTCCCTAAAGTTACGAAAATTTGAAACTTCTAAAACTATCAATTTTGAAACTTATTATAAATGGTTAGAATGATAAAATTGTCGTTTTAAATGTCTTGAGGAGGTGGCAGATATAGCTGTGTGGGTGCAAGGTAGTATCATCTAGGATATGTGCTTTAAAAAGAACAATTAATGGCCCTTATCTCATGGCAAACTGTTTAATTGTTTAATTAAGTCATAGTTTTGAAAAAATGATTAGAGAAAAATAGATATCATTACTATTTGTTCGTCTTTGATCAACCGTCAAACCTCACCTTGTGGACTTCTTGCTATCAAGAAAGTGGCATAAACATGTGGGGTAAATCATTGACCATGAATTTAATTTTAAATGAGAAATATAATTAATGTAAATGAAAGTGTTTGCTCCTGTCATCATTTACTTAGATAAGATACAAAAATGTCATAATCAATTTTTTTAAACAAAATTGTGATAAAATGTCCAACTTCAATTTAAAATTTGAGGAAACTAGACTTAAATGTTGGAGAGACACTAGTGGAGAAGTGTAGATATTGATGGGTAGTTTTTTTGTGGTAAAATAGAGGGACCAAAATTGTGAGTCATGCAAACACGACTTGTGCGAAGTACAAGCTGATGCATTCAAGCCTTTGACAACTTCGAGACCGTCCGTAAGATAGGATAGTTCAAATTTCAATCTCGGTATTTTATATTAAATAAAAATAAAAATTTATCTAAATTTAATTCCATCTGATCATGATCAAACCAAGTCCAATCTGCTTATTAAACTATTCCGACAACACTTAATTACCACTCAGGAAAATCTTAGCCAAATTTAAGTGGTCCTAAACCAAACTATCATTCCATAAAACGTGTTTCTAAAATCATATTAGTTTACAAAACTCTCAAAAAACACATCCCATCTCCTCTTCTATTAAATGTAATATCTTGCTAAAACTTAATGGCTAATGCATTACTTACACACCATCCTTCGTGGAAAAATAATAAATTTAATTTGTAAAAAGAATACCTTTTTTTCTCATACACGTTGGAGGCCAATCAAATATGCTAACAACAGTAATTCAACTTCAAATCTCAAAATTTGAATAAACTGTTCAACAAATCGAGTCCTACTGTCTTGTTGTTTCATATCACAAACTAAAGTATCTGTAAAATCTGTATATACAGTAATGCAATAGGCTAAAAATAATGGAACAAAATTTGATATTGTGTAATAACAATCTCCTGTAAAATTAAGCAAAACTGTAAGAAAACTAACACAACCTCCTGGAATTAGAGAGACTAGTCTTTCTCAACCAAACCAACAAAAAATTAAGGAATGAGAATTGGTTTTCCCGTCGAGCCTTTTTCTATTTAAAGATACAAAAACAGAGCAAGTATTCACAGAGAATAGAAGGTTAAATGCTTGGTTTGATTAACATACTAAAATATAGAAAACTAATCCTAAAATTAATCTAAAATTATACTAAAATTACAAATTGATTTACGAGATATTATAAGATATTTTATAATATCAAACAATATCCTTTCAGTGCTACTCTGAGTTGCATTTTGTGAGTACCTGAAGAACTCAACAAGGGTGACTGATGATGTGCTGGCCAGTGGAGGCATTACTCCTCCTATACATCAATTAGACAACATAGTTAAACTTTAAGCCTCACATCAAATACATTCTCATTAACTTAAAAATTAATTTGTATCCTCATGGCTTTAGATTGCAAATAAAAAGAGCAAGAGGAAAATCAATAAAATTAACAATTTCATCACATAACTCAGGGACTTCTTGACCACACAAACCGCACCACTGTCTTGATTATATGGAGCTTCAAGGTCTTTTTTCCCAATATGAGCTTTAAAAATCATGTTATAACTCCTAAAATCACATTTAAAAAATTAAGTAACTGCATTTACAAAAACAAGTTTTTAGCAGATAACAAAAAATATAATTCCACAAGCAAATAGACAAGTCACCATAAAGCTTAATAGTGACAGTGACCTGGAGGCTGAGTGAACAGACAATGCATCGCATAGAAAAACCTTCTTATTCTTCTCAAATTATCTTCTTGAGCAACAAGCTGCAATTCAAAGGCAAGTAATGTAAATCACTAAGTAATCTGTTAGACTATTGTTTCTATCATAATCCTGTTGCAGAAATATTACAAGAACAAGTTATGTTAAGCATTGTATGCTAGACGCACATAATCCCGTAAGCATTAGCTAGAACCATAAATATTTTTGGAACGTTTATTTCAATCTTAAAGAGATGTGTGGGTGTAGTCTTTAACTCTTAACTAATTCACATTGATCAAAAACCTATAACAAAAAGTTACATAAACTAAGAACAAATGGATGCATTTGAGTCAAGTTGACATATCTAATTTGCTAAGAACAAATGGATGTAGCAAATGAGTTCAAATTTATAGTATTACCACTATTCACAATCCCATTCATACCAATCCATGTAACAAGAAAGCATCTTACTAGTTTTGCTTTTTCAATAGAACCTCTAGAAATCATTCATGTAGAAGTTTTTCTGCCTTATCTCTTTCATCTTGGTCAAAGAGGCATAAATAATTGTTTCATAACTTACAACATCAGGAATACAACCATTGTCTTCCATTCTTGATAACAAAGCAATGCTTCGTCAAACAACATCCTTACAAAACCATTTATCATAATATTATATGTCCAGACAGTTAGTTGGTAGCTTTAGTCAAAAGATCATGAAACACCACTTGTGCATCTTAGCCTTCCACCTTTGCATAGTCCATAATCAATATATTGTATGTGGACATATTTGGCTGAATACTTGGTCTTTCATTTCTTAACCATGCAATTGCCTGTCAAGATGAGTCTTTTTGCACAAAGCATGTAATAGAGAATTAAAAGTGATTACATCAACCTGCAGACCTATACGATGCATTCTCATCAACAAGTTCCCAAGCATAAGAGATTTTCCCCGATTTCCACAAACCATCAATAAGGGTACTATAAGTTACTACATCAGGAACAATCATTCTTGTTATGCATTTCTTTAAACAAGTTCATGGCTTTGTCCACCATTATACTTCTTGCACAATCCATTAACAATGATATTGTAGCACCGAACACTCGGCACCACTCCCTTGTGCACCATAGTGTACCTATTTTTATGGCCTTGTTCACTTGATTAACTAAGCAATACCCATTCATCAAAGCACCATACATTACAGCATTCGTTTACACCATCTTTTATCATTATAGCCAACACATTCACAACTCTTTGACCTTTCCTTCCTTGCATAAGGAATCAACCAATATAGTAAAAGTATAAACATTGGGTGATGTTTTTCAATACCATTTCATGAAACAAACCAAATGCTTCTTTCCAATTGACTAACAATACAAAATCCATATATTAGATTATTGAAATGATAACACTAGGAGAAATTCTCTTTGCAATCATCTCAACATACAACTCGTAGGATCGTTTATAGATTTATCTTTACAAAAACTATCAATGATTATGCTAAACATTACCACATCAGCATTGGCCAATTTCCCATCAATTCGTCTCAGCAATTGCAGCGCGGGTCTGGTTTCCCCATTTTACACAAACCAATTGATCAAGATCCATAACTAACTTGATCCAACTGAGAATCCCTTTGCCACCACATATCATGAAAGTGCAGAGCTTCCCGAATCTTATTGTTAAGACAAAGACCTTTCATTAAGAGTATTCAAGGTTATGTATCTTCCTGAAATCCCATCTTGAGAATTCTTTCCAATATAGAAAATGAAAAATTCATATGACTAAGTGGCAGTAACCAATAAGCAAGATATTAAAAAGTAAAATATCAGCATAATTCCATTGAATTCCAATAGGTGAGAAAGAGAAATAGCAGTGGATAATGCTTCATCTAACAAAGAAGTTAAAATTGTGTTGAATTCAACAATGGATGGTGTAGGATTAATAGAGAGCATGTGATGGAATGATGAGGACAGCATGATTAACATCAATATTCGTTGGAATGAAACGAGAATGAGAAGAAGAATGAAAGAAGGAAAGTTGTTTGAAGAAGAATTGGAAGAAAATTGGAATGGAAAGAAGAGAGAAAGCATACCTTGTAGGGTAATAACTTTGACTTAAACTGAGAGAGAGAACAGATTGTTGCCGAAAGTTTGAAGTTCTCAGCAGCACATTACCTGTTCTAGTTATTTGTTTTTGGTTTTATGAATAGTTGTAAAAGCACTAATATTACATTTTTGTTTTACTTTAATTTCTCTATGTAAATATTTTGTTCACATATCATAAATTTTACAATTTTGATATCAACCCATATTTGCTACCCACATTCTTATATTAATATTTAAAAATATTTTTGTTTATTTATATTATTTTTTAAATCTTAATTTATTATCTATCTTTGTCTTCAACTATAATTTCTCTTTCTATCTTCATCTTCTAACTGACGCTTATATTCATCTTTAGCCATCTTTGTTACTTCTCATTTACATCAGATTTGCATCAATTTTATTGTTGTTCTTGTTTTTACAATATTTAGTTAGGTTATGCAATGAAATTGATTTTGATTACGTAAGCGACTCTTTCTAAAACCTACGTGAACTATTAATTAAAAAAGTTTGTTTAAATATATTTTTAGCCTTTTTTAAGTTAATAAAGAGTATGTGGTTGATGAGTGTCAAACCCACTGAAATTATTAAAACCGAGTAAAAAATCTACTTGTACTAAAAGTGTCAACCCGAATTGTTTCTCAATTGATCAACTTAGATATTCAAACCAATTAAATAAGGAAATTAAAATGTTTTAGGTTTTAGTTTTAAAATAAAACAATCATAAAAACAACCAAAAAAATTTAAAAATTGTAATTGAAAACATCAATCAAGAGTTTCGACAATAATTGAGTTTGATTCAATCTTTAACCATAAATAAACATTTATGTGTAATTTCATTCTTATACTTATAATTACAGCAATAAGCTCACTATAATTCAAAATTTCAATATTTAGAATGCTTATAGATGAAGATTAATCAAGATAAATGAATTAAGCAAACATTAAACCAAGATTAAACTTAAACTCAAGTAACCAAGCTAGACATACATCAAACACCTTCAATGCAAAATCTAGTATTTTTTTCTCTTATATAATTCAGTTAATAAGCCATTTCACAATCATTCAAGAACCAATTTCATTCAAAAAAATAAATCATAATCAGAATTCAATAAGAGAAGAAACAAAGAAAAATGACATTTAGCATGAACAAACTATATAAAGCAAGATTTCGTAAATGAAACTCCATAATGTCTACACTCAAAGATTGACTTACCAGACATGCGCTCCATTAGTAGGAGAGAACTCATGCGAAATTAGAATTTCAAAACAACATAAAAGGTAGAAAACTTCAGTATGAGAAAAAGGCCAAGCTTTCTTTCTTTCAAACTATCATCGAGTGTGATATTGGAACTGATTAAAGTGTAGAAAACTTTTTTTAAATCCAAAATATCCTCTCTATAAGCTTTAATGGGCCGATTTTGTTAAGTCGGCACTAATGAGGAGTTCTATGGTATATTTAGTTAGAAGAGTAATTGGGTTTGACAGCTAAGACCTAGTGCTTGGGAAGTCCGGTTTACATTGATATTATAGTTAAATTTGATGAAGCTTATGAACCAAATTTATAGTAGTTATTTTTTTCGCAGAGGCACAAAGATCCCTTAAATTTGATATTTGTAGTTCTAGATATGCTCAGCTGAAGACATAAATGTCAAGATTAATAAAAATCTAAAAATTAATGATGTTTGACAATTAATCCAAATAAACCCCTAATTTAAGGTGGCATCTAAGATCTATCAATAAACAAAAAATGATATTATATAAACTAATTATGAAAGTTAATTAAGATGTAAATTCAATTTTCATCGGCGATTTTATTTATTTTATAATTTTCACTCATATGTGGTTTATTTATTCGATAGTCTATTAAAATACACATTCACACCTAATCATTTTTTCTTCATGATCTCTAAAATTCAAAGTGTTCTTTGCATCACTAGCATATAATTGAAATCAATTGTTCAAGTAAAAAGGTAAAAAAAAATAAATAATAAGAGCTTAGATCAGATGGAAACTTGAATGTACATTAATATTGGTTGAAAAAATATGAAAATCATATATAAAAAAATTCTTACTTTACAGATATGATGAATTTGTTAGTTTTAATTAAATTAAAAATTAAAAAGAGAAGATTCACAAACAAAATGATGGGTGTCCTAAGCAAGCCAAACAGTGAAGAAATGGACCAAACAGAGTTTGTACTGAATGCCAGTTGCCATATCAACAGGCGTTTAGGGTCTTCGTCGATTCGATCGACATTGTAGTCACTACGTCGATAACCTTCAATGCCTTCATCTTCAGAATTTTTGTTATTACAATTTTTTAGAAACTTCTTTTTTCTTGCTGTTTAATTTAATTCAATAAAGTAATGGTTTGATTCAATCAATGCTTTGTTTTTGGAAATAGGTTTGTGCAACATGGATGATTATTACTTGTGCTAGATTTAGGTTTTCTAAATTCGATTTTTGATTTGTTAGAATTTTTTTTTCACATATTGTGTATACGTTTGAACAGTCGTTTGCTTTGATTTGTATTTTTTAAAGAAAAAACTTAAAGTATAGGGAGGAGTGTTTGATTTGATTGACCGTAGATTTTTATTTGTTATTTTGAACCGATCAAATTGAATGTGTTTATTTAAGGATGAAGTTTTTGTGGAGTTGGCATTGAGGTTCTGAAGCATGGAAAGGAAAGAAAGAAAGAGTTTTTTTTTTTTTTGAGAGAGGAAAAGAAAGTTAAAAGATTAGAGAATGTGAGTAGGTGTGAGTCTGTCTATCTTAATATTATGAACTTTTATAATGTAAATTGTAACAGTGGGGGATAAAATTCAAATAACGAGAAGTAAGATAAAGGAGGCTCAAATATGTGTTTGTTCAACTATAATGAAATGCAGTTTTGTATTTGATTAGTGAGTGATCAAATTTGGGATGACTGACCAAATCTTATGGTGTAAAAAAGCTTCACATCAAGATCACGAGCTTTCTGTGCAATAGATATATACTCATACCATATCTTTTTTGCGAAGCTGCTTCTAATTGCTTCACCATATTGTTGATTCAATTCTTGTTGTTGTCTTCCATCAGTGGACTCTTTTTAGACATCTGTAAGGAAAGTTGGATTGCTTTGCAGTTCAACTTTAAAGTTTGAAAATTCCTTGTGAACACCTTTGAGCAGTTTGACTTTTCCTGTTAAAAGTGAAAGCAGCTGGTCAATACCAAAAGACACTGCCATTTCTGTTTTGTGAGATGAAGATTTGTTAAGTGCAACTTTTACAGTGAGAGGAAGATGTTGAGTTTCTCCTCCTCACCTTTATCACAAAGAAAAGAAAAAGGCTAGCAAATATTAAGCATAATATGCACAACAATTATTTTCGTTGACGCGGGCCTTTTTATTCCCTTTAAAAGGTTGTGGAGAATATAATGAGTAATGACAAAACAAACTTCCTTTCACATATCCAAAGTTGAAAGAGCGCTCTTTTCCTACGCTTTATTTTAAAATAGATAAATAGATTGTGACCCACGTCTACTTTTTATACGTGCATATGTAAATTTTTATTAAAATATATAATTACTTTTTACTATAAAAATAAATAATGATATAAAAGTTTTGTATAATTGACGATACAATTATTTGTAATCTTCAAAATTTAGGGAGATGTTAAAAATTTTAATTATTTTTCAATGGAATGGGAAATGAATTTTTTTTCATAAACATAATTTATTTATTTAATTAACACTTTAAATTTTAATTTACTTGCACAATTTGTACTCGATTTTAGTTGAGGAATTAATAGTATGTTTTTGTTGAAAGATGTTAATCGTCTTCTTAATGCATAAAATGTAATTGTAAACTGAAATTTAAGAGTCAAGGATCGAATAACATTTTGTAAAGGAAATATAAGTGTAAAGAACAATCAGATTAATTGCATTAACTAAATGTATTGACACTTCCATTTATCTATAAATTTAGTAGGACCTAAAAATATATTAATAAAATGAAAAGATCAATAACAAAAAAATAGAGGGAGAAAAGAACTAAAATCATCTAAGATAAAATAATCTATTTATTTATATTATTAAAGTAAATTTAATTTTTAAATAGTAAAAGA